>CM021102.1:72120247-72217754 GCA_007115665.2 Sequoiadendron giganteum
GGTGGAGGAGGAAGGGTGGTGCATATACTTTGTTTTTCTTCTACAAGAAGACCACCATTGATGAGTGCAATGTTACCAAGGTGATATAAAAGTGGTGTTGGGGTGACAGGACTAGGCGATGATGAAGGATCACGAGATGGAGATAATGGGATGAGAGGATCTTGATTGGGAGGAATGAGTGATAAGGTAAGGAGAGAGATTAGGTGGTATGATAGGATCTGGATTTGTGGTAGTGGATGATAAGGGCTCATGTGATGGAGTGATTGGATCTTGAGTGACAAGAGGATCATGGGATGGAGTGGATGAACTAGTGGGATCTTGAGATGGGATGGATGGGATGGATGGGATGGTAGGATCAAGATTAGGCTGAGGAGAGGAATCATGATATGGAATGGATGGGTGACCATGATCTTGAGATGGAGTAGATAAGAGGGAAGGATCTTGATTTGGAGGAGGGGATATGCTTTTATATTTTGGATCAAGCTCTTGGCATGACTCATATTACATGGGGGAGTGTTGGAGGGACTCCTCAAGTGGGGGAGATGGAAGGATGAAGGATTCATGAAGGTCATGGGATTGGACTTTGGTGATATTAGGACTAGGGGGAGTGGATTGGATCTTGATGGCTTCACTAGTTTCAGTGGTTATAGGAGTAGAAGATGAGGATGCAATGGATTCATTGGGTTTGATGGTTTCAACTGCTTGGGGGTGTTAGGAATGGTGATGGGAGTGATAGACATAGGATGGGAAAGGGCCTCATCACTAGTGAACATACATGATAGAATGGGAGGGCATGGTTCCACAACATCAAGATGTGGATTTAGGGATGTCTCTTCCATCATGATTCCTTGGACAACACCTGGAATGAGTGTTGGATTAGGTGGGGTGATGGGAATGGATGGAGGACTAGGATTAGGGACTAGTGGATTAGGATCAGATAAGGTGATGGGATTGGATGTAGGACTAAGAGGAGATGGAGGATTAGGATTAGAGACTTGTGTATTAGGATTGGATGGAGGATTAAGGTATGATGGATTGGGGGGAGGATTATGATATAATGCACTGAAGGGGGGAGTGACATGGGAGGATGTGGATGATGAACTAAGATAAGAGGATGTGGATGCTAAATTAGGTTGGGAATATTGGGATGGTGGATTATAGTAGGAATGTTGGGATGGTGTATCAAGATAGGAGGGTGTGGCGGTTGAATTAGGATGGGAAGATTGAGATGATGGATTAGAATAAGAGGACGTGGGTGGTGGATTTGCGTACGAAGATATGGGTGGAGGATTAGGATGGGAAGATTGGGATGATGGATTAGGATAAGAGGACATGGGTGATGTATTTGCATAGGAGGATATGGGTGGAGGATTAGGATAAGAAGATTGAGATGGTGGATTAGGATAAGAGGAATATTGGGATGGTGGATTATGATAGGAAGGCGTGGGTGTTGGATTAGGATGGGAAGATTGGGATGTGGGATTAAGGTAGAGATATTTTGATGGTTGATGATGATAAGGATAGGAGTATGGGGATGGTGGATTACTATATGAGGATGTGGATGTTGGATAGGAGAGAGATGTAGAGGGAGGACATGATGGATATGTGGATGGTGAGGGTATTGGATATCCCTTGTCAAGGGTAGTGTAAGGACTATTATTAGATGTGGAGGAAGACATGGGGGTATGGTTCAGAGGAATGGATGGACTTGGAGAGGGGATCAGAAGAAGCTTTCTAGCAACAACAACATGAAGGGGATCTATATTATACTTATCTTCATCATCAATGTAGTTGGGATTCCCCTTGACTACTATTATTGGTTGTGCGGGAGGAGGATAAGAATTCATGATATTAAATGGAATGGATATAGATGGAGAAGATGGGAATAGATGACTAGAAGGAAAGAATAGATGATGAAAAGATAAATAATATGGAAAGAATAGATGATGAAAAGATAAATAATATGGATTGGAAGAAGATGGAAGAATATATAGGTGGACTAAAGCTCAAGTTGAGATTCAGGTTAAGCTCAAATGGGGATTGGATTAAAGCTCATATTCAGATTGGATTGAAGCTCAGATTAGGATGATGGGATTAAAGCTCAGATTATGGCTCGGGATAGTCCAGGGGTGATAGGATTGAGAAAAAATGAAAATGAAAATTTGCAATTTTTTTGATTTTTTCTATGTCGTAGTAAATCGCGTTTTTAGAGGTCTTCAGAGTAGAATTTGGGGTTGAAACTTTTGTTAGTCCCTAAAATTGGATCATAAAAGGACCACTATTTTAGGGATTTAATTAGTACTCTTAGGGACGTTTCCAATGGTGTAAACGGTTCTGAATTCTAAGCACCGAGTAGAAAGTTATGACCCTAACAAGTTAAGGTAAATAAATTCCTATTTTTTTAAAAAAATTGGATGGTTTGGGAATGAATGGGAAGAGGAGAAATGAATAGATTATGGTGTTGGATTGAGGAAGATGTATGCTAATTTTGGCATGAAGGATTGACTCTCTAGATTTTGTATGAGAAGCAGATTCGCCCTAGAATATAGATTCGCCCAAACAAAAATGCAGAATCGCCCAAGACAACAGATTTGCGCAAACAGAAAGGTAGAATCACCTAAGACAACATATTCGCCCAAACATAGAGGCAAAATCACCCAAGACAACAGATTCACCCAAACAAAGAGGCATAATCACCCAAGACAGTAGATTCACCCAAATAAAGAGGCATAATTTCCCAAGTTAGCAGATTCGCCCAAACAGAGAGGCAAAATTGCCCAAGCTAGCAGATTTTCCCAAATAGAGAGGCAAAATTTCCCAAGTCAGCAGATTCACCCAAACAGAAAGGTAGAATCGCCCAAGACAACAAATTCGCCCAAACAGAAAGGCATATTCACCCAAGAATAGTTACAAATTCGCCCAAGTAGCTAATAGGTTTGCCTAAATAGTTGAAAATACTAAAGAACATGCAGAGGTGACAGAAGAATGGTCAAGTGTGACCTTGAATATTTTCCTAATGGGATGAAAATTGCACCTAAATGTATTCGAATGAAGACTCAGATGAAAAAATGGGATGAGAACGAAGGAAACGAATGCCAAAATGGACTTGAATGGGGTCTTGGATAGAGAACGAAATAGAAATGGAAAGAACGTATTTTACTGGAGATTCATATGGAGGGTAGGACCATTAATGGACAAATGAATATGCCTAAAGGGATCCTAATGAGGACGATGATGAAGAACGGGGCAAAAAATGATTGAACGGACATTGAAACGGACCCAAACGGGGTCTCAGATGAGGAAGAAAAGGAAGATTCACCCCTCTATTGGGGAAAGTTCACCATTGTACTAAGCAAGTTCACCCAAGTACAAGGAACATGCAAATTTGTAAAGGGGAAGAAGAACTTACATCTGAACGGACCCGAACGGGGAACGTGATGACAAAATGGTTGAATGGATTCATCTAAATGGATTGGGATGGAGAATCAAAGGGAGGATAGTACCACCAATGGATAGATGGATACACCTAAAATGAGCGGGATGGGGACTCAGACAAAGAACTAGACCAAAAATGGCCAAACGAACACCAAAACAGACCTAAACGGGGTCTCAAATGAAGAAGAAAAATCAGATTCACCCCTGAGAGTAGGCCTACCCCTACAAAGAGGTAGATTTTCCCCTCAAGGTAGATTCACTCCTATAGAGGAGTAGGTTCACCCAAACAAAAAACAAATTCGCCTAAACAACAAAAATTACAGAGGAACGGGCGGGTTTGTATCTCTGAACGGTGTAACGGGGCCACAAGCTCAGCTAAATGGACCCGAATCAGTGACTCAGACAAAGAATGAACACTGAATAGACCTAGACAAAGACTCACAATGGGGAATGAACTTCGAAGCAGAGTCAAATGGGAACACATAACATAGACAGGATGATGAATGGGACAAGAATCAGGAGCAAGATCATCTCTGAAGGCAAGGGGGGACTGGTGTAGAGGACAACAAGTAGAACAAACCAAAAACAAAAGGTTGGACTGACTCAACTGAAAAGAAAAGTAGGCAACACGATCCTAAGACTAGTGATAAGGATGTCTATCTAGGCTGAACAAGGTTATCTCGTGAGTCCCCGATATATGCACGATACATGGGGCACAACTGTGAACACCAACCCGTCTACAGGCATGAGTCAGGAGCCCCATTGAGGTATTGGAAACTCAAACTAACTCTTCACGTCTTATCTAGGTACCACCCTAGCTTCGACACTTCGTAAGACACGACATGACTGGATTGAGGTACAACTTTCGCTCTCCCCCCTTTATATACCCCGCCAGTAACATGTGGTTGGAATCGTCCCCCAGGTGATAAAATCCTAGGCAGGTCCTGCTAAGGGAAGAAGATGCTAGACGTTTTGGCTAGTCCCTAGGCTTGCACGCAGCGCAAGGGGAGAGCTTAGATGAACTAGCACCTCCTAGGAAGACTAGACTAGACAAGAGTGAGCTACGATTTCTCATCACCTAGGATCACCAAGTGGCACAAGGGGAGTGGATACGTCAACAACCCACTCACAAGCAAGACAAACAAGTGAATTGAACCTCTAATTAGAGTTATGTGTGCCTAGCTAGTATGAAAAATGACAAACAAACAAACTAAGGGTCTCAGACTGATCATCCTATAGAAGATGCATTAGTAATTTTAGACCATCGATCTTAGATGAATGAGAAAAATCTGCACAAATTTTTAGGAGAGAGCAAGAACGCTCACAAACAGCTGAGTTAGCAGATTAGTATATGAAAATAAAAGAAAAATGACACAAAAATGAAAGATTAGGGTTTTGAATTCACCTTAGATTCACCTCTATTAGAGGCAAGTTCACTCCTTTGTTTGCAGATGCAAATTCACCTGTTCTAGAGTGAAAAAACACTTGTCCAAGTAGATTCACCCCTGTAGAGAAGTAGATTCACCCCTCCAAGCAAATTTGTCCCTCTAAGTAGGTTCGCCCCTCCAAGCAAGTTCACCCCTGGGGGCAGTCAGGTTCGCCCCTCCAGGCAATTTCGCCTCTCCAAGCAGTTTTGCCTCTATAACTACAAATTTGAACCTACAAAAGTGAAACAACAGATAACATGAAAGATAAGACCTGTGATGTGGGTCCCACCCTGGCATGACATAAATGTGTGCAGGTGTTTTTATCTAAGCCTAAAGTGCAAGACGGAAAGAAATGCAAATGAAGAAAAAACAAACAACACCTCACGATTAAGTCGAAGTTGAACTTGAACAAATGAAATAAAAGAAAGATGTTACCTTGTCCAAGTTGATCGGTTGGTTGGCCTTATTGATTGTTTGATTTTGTGTGCTTCTAGATCGATTTTGGCAGCATAACAGCTTGTTGTGCTTGATTTGGATGCAAAAGATGGTGGATTGAGTGCAAGATGATGGCTGTAAATTGAAGACTTGAGAGGATTGTGAGATATTGTGATAGAATGGATTAGGGTTCTTGGATGAATCTAAATCAATGTGATGATGGTTGCTTGAATGAGAGTTAGGGTTGCAAAATGGCTAAGTGTTAGTCATTTAGCAAAGGGAGATGGAATGAATGGCCAAGATTCATTCTTGGCCAAGGACAAGAGCTCAAGGGTGGAGATCAAAAGTTGACCAAAAGGAGTTAAAAATTCCTTTTTAATATGCATGGGGAAGATAAAAGGAATAAAATATTCCTTGGAAAGCCTTGGGTGAATAAATGGAATTTAAAATTCCATTGGAAAAGACATGGGGATTGTAAATGAAATTAAAAATTCCATGAAGGGTGTTGGGAGAATAAAATGGAATTAAAAATTCCATTGGGATGTGGGAAGATTTAACTAAAGGGGAGTTGATTAGACTAGTGATGAAGGATTAGAAGAGGGTTAGGTGGCTAATGATGATTTGGAGCCAACTTGCAAAAGTTGGAGGATGTGACACCTCCTAATCATAAATTAAAAATGTGCACATCCCTAATGATGGGATTAGGAGATGAATTAGGATTAAGTGTGGATGGGACATAAAGGGAATTAAATAAGTGGGTTATTTATTTAATTCTTTGGAAGGGATAAAGTGGTAAGATATTTAATTGTTTAACTAAATACCTTAAGGATTTAGAGGGATTTAGGGTTATTAATCAAATAATGACAATATTATTTAATTAATGGGGGTAGGAGGATATTTAGATGAAAAGGGATAAATTTGATCAAATGTAAGTGGTCAAATTTAGGTGTCTACAAGTATCATCAGAATCAGAGGGTAAAAATTAGGCATATTCATCCATAACTCTTATCTAGAAAGGGGAGTATGAGAGCCATCTCAGGGATGGGGTAGCTTCTCTTTTCCCTTTCGAGAAGAGGAGCCAGCTTGCTGCTGTGCTACTGAAAGGGCCACACTCGGCTTTGCCCCTGGTCTTATACTTCATATAAATCTTATAAAGTAGGTCCATTCTTGGGGAAAGCAGACCAACTGGGGTGGGTCAAAAGTGATCCAATGAATATCCCCCATGGGATAGCAGAGGTTGGTACCTAGTGTCATGCACTACGTGTAGAACACCTTGAACTTTAATTATTTTTGAATGACAGATACGATTCCATTCATGAAAGCTAGACAAGGTATGCCTAACTTCACTCTAAACAAATCTGACTCCAAAATAACATCAAAGATTATGTCTATGACCTTAGGTCTGACTAGGATGAACAGAGTTATCAAACCGTAAAGTTTAAGAGCAAGGCCATTATGCGCATAGATGATGGAATTTGTTTCTTTGTACTCCTCTCTATGTAATGAATTAAGCCACAATGTCTCTTCTGTAATGACATTCACTCGACTCATAGGGTCAACTAGGACTCCTGTCACAATGTTCCCATTGAGGTGAGCGCGAATGTAAAGAGGAGAGGGCTTGTTGTTCAAGGGCATATCATGCAATGTGAATGTCACACCCGACGATCTGATCGTGAGTTGTGTAGTAGGAGTAATTGTAACCATGTTAACATATGCCTCAAGCCGTGTGGTAGAATCAGAGGGATTGAGAATGATGCTAGTATAATGTGACGAAAATAAGTCTGTGTATATCTGTTGTAGACACATAAAAATGTCCTAGACTTGTTAATACCATTTTTCTATTGTAATAAGTCTTCTATTGATTAGATAATTTTAATTATTTAATTAATTCACTACCATCCTTTATTTTCCTCTTTGATTAATTAAATAAATTTTATTTAATTACGTGACTAATATCCTTGTCTTCTATAATTAAATAAATTATATTTATTTAATTATTTATCATCTTTCCACTATAATTAAATAGTTATTTTAATTATTTAATTATTCATTTATCCTCTTCTTCCACAATTAAATAAATTTTATTTATTTAATTGCTTATTAATTTGTCATCTTCTTTCCATTTTGAATTAAATTATTATTTAAAGAAAAAATCAACTTGTCACATGTCCGACTTTTGAATTAAATTGATTTTTAATTCAAAAGGCCAACTCAGCCTATAAATCAAATGATTTTAATTTATTATTTGATTTTCCACCAGTCTCTCCATTATCAACTTTCCTTCTAATTTTAAATAAAATCATTTATTTAAAATTACCCACTTTCTAATTTCCCACCAAGTAAATAATTTAAAATCATTATTTACAACTTTCCTTCTAATTTTAAATAAAACCATTTATTTAAAATTACCTACTTTCTAATTTCCCACCAAGTAAATAATTTAAAACCATTATTTACAACTTTCCTTCTAATTAATTTTTAGTTCAAAAAGTCAACTTTCCTCTATAAATCAAATAATTTCTAATATTAGTTGATTTTCCATATTTCCTCTTTTTTTGTGCCACATTTTCTTGTCACATGCATTCTTGTCCATTGTTTTGATTTAAAAAAAATCAAATCTCATCCCTTCATTTTAAATTTCACCCTAATGTTTTCCTAACCCTAATTATGGGTTGCCACATTTGATTTTAACATTTGATCTTAGGGCATTTATCAACATTCAATCTTGACCATTCATCCAAAATTGGATTTTCTATAAAAAGGCAAATTTTATCCCATTTTGACATCTCATATCTCTTAATCTCTTGACATCTTGCATACTCTCACACTTCTTGTCATTTTTCTAATAATATCATTTTGTAGGTTTTTCTATTGCATGTAGGCTTTAGTTTTCACTTGTATTGTCATATGGAATCCTTCAATATTTTCTAGGACATGTCATAGTCATAATTGCTCACAAAAATATGAGGGAAAACCACATATTTGCAGCAAATGGAGAAGGGCTATGGAGGTGAATCATGAAGGTTTTGAGGAGATTTGGTAACAGTGTTCCTTATTTTGCTTGATTTCCTCCTTTGTTCTTCCTAGTTATGCTAGGGTTTTATTTATCATTTGGATTTAATACAAACCTTGGAAATATACCTCAGTTACATCTGCAACTCACCATTCACTTTTTCCATCGATTTGTTTTTATTTTGTCTACTTCCATTGAGATGAATAATACCGTCCTCGATGCAATCCTTTATCTCGTGATGTAGGTGCATATAGCATTTGGTACCATGTCCATTAACTTGATGGTATTGAAAAAAGGTATTCACATCGTACCAACTAGGGTAAGGTTCCTTGAGAGGTTTAGGGTTCTCCAAGGTTGTGATCTTGTCCTTTAGCACCTTTGTAGGATGGAAGAATAAGATTCTGCTAACTTTGTGAACTTTCGGTTGCATCTAAGGCCATTATCACTCATAGAAACTACTAAATTTGCAATAGCCTTACCCTTTCCAGAGATCGATACTATGGAATTTCCTTCCAGACGGGAGTGCGAGGAGGGTCCCCCGAACTGAACTATCGTCTGTTGATATTCTTGTAGTGCTGCACATAAATGCATGAAAGAAGGGTACTTCATAAGGGCGAACTTTTCCTACCAAGGTCTTTGCAAGTTCCCTATCAACACCTTCTACACGTTAGAATTAGGTAGCGAGTACGAGATTTATGAGAAGAGCGCTTGGTATCATGCTATGAAATCAGCTATCTTCTCATTATCCCCTTGCTTGCACTAGACGAGATCCAAAATGGTCATCTTCGATCTAATGTTGGCTTGGAACTATCAAAGAAACTGATTTACAAGTTGATCAAATGAGAAAATAGGGTTGTCGGGCAAGGAACAATACCACTCGAGTATTGTATCCTTAAAAGATCGAGGAAACAATTTTTCCATCAATGCATCATGATGGAATAAATTTGTAGATAGGGCATTAAAGGCGGACACATGCACTTGTGGGTCCCCTTTGCCACCATATTTTTTTGAATTGGGGAATCTACATTCATTGTGGGAAGGGAGTACTTAAGATTGCTATCGACAATGGACTATGTTGGAAGAAGGGCTGAAAGATGGGTTGGGAAAAGGCTTGGGAGAGACTAGCCATCTAGCTTTGCATCTTACCCATATTCTGAAGAAGAGTGTTTAGAATAGGATCATTAGACGACATAGGACCAGTGGAACATCCTCCAGAACCACCACTGGAGCCACCTTCAAAACCACCTACATGGCCATCACCAGAATCACTGCTGGGACCACTGCCACCAATAGGGCCTCCATCAGAGCCACCTCCACTTTTGAAGCCATCACCATGGCCTCCATTAGAACCACCTCCACTAGCACCATCCCCACTACCGAAGCCACCACCACTACCAAAGCTCCCACCACTCAACTCGCCAAAACCTCCACCACTAGAGGTGATAGGAGGGGTGAAACTGAAACCTAAGGGCATTCTGTTTACCTTGATAGTTTAAGATCTCTCAGAGGTAGGGGACATTGATCAAGGGGACCGTGTCAGCCATGTACACGGACATGGGAGGCATTAATACACCTAATTGTCTCTCATGTTCCTCAAAAGCAACCCCTTGTATAATGTTAGACTTGTTTAAAGGGGCACAAGCTTCAGTCAGACTACAGAGGCTAGCTAGGAGC
Organism: Sequoiadendron giganteum; assembly: GCA_007115665.2. Taxonomy (NCBI): domain Eukaryota; kingdom Viridiplantae; phylum Streptophyta; class Pinopsida; order Cupressales; family Cupressaceae; genus Sequoiadendron; species Sequoiadendron giganteum. Next base: position 72,130,232 of record CM021102.1, read on the forward strand.
TGTATACCTGTTTGGTCTTTTCCTACCATATACTTTATCTCACTAATAACCTTAGCAGCCCTAGCCATCTTTGGGTCCTTCGTTAGGTGATTCTCCAAATCGCCCAACCCTTTGCTAAGGGTAGTGATATATTCTTAAGGAATGTGAAAAAAATCATTCTCATCTACTGATGATGGAGTAGGAGATGTAGGAGGAGTGGGGGCATGGTCAATCTCATCAAAGAATCCTAATTTTCCCCTTGACAATTTCTCCTAGGTAGAAAGACCAATCATAGGTCCAAAAAAAAAGGCCTATAGAGAAACTAGAAGTGACCCTCATCTTCTCTATCAAAATATGTCGTACACTTCTCCTAATAATATACCTAGAGGTCATGGAATGGGTTGTGATGCTCATAAAACTTCACAACACTCAGGGGCACAACAACCACAAGGTACAAGGGAAAATCTTCAACACCAACAAATGGGCAGATGTTGGTTCACGTCGGGTTCACCAAAAATGTAAGAGAGGGGGGCTGACCATGTCAAGGCTCTAGGTCATGAAGAGCCGAGTGTGGAGGGCTGGCCAAAATTACCTTACTCTAAAGGGATGCTTTGAAATAAGGGTCGAGAATGATGAGGACTATAATGTACTTTGATCACTCTTCAGGTCCAAAGTCTAGATTTAGGCGAAGTGAGTTGGTTTTCAGAGTCAGTATTGTACCTCATAAAACTCTCTTTTTGAGGATACAAGCATGGTTCTAGGATGAAAATGTGGCATGTTGGCATCTCATAGGTGCACTGGCATCCGTATGGCTAGAGGATAGAAATTACAATACAAAATGCCAAAAAATAAGCTGACGACCTAGCTAAGTACTCCTAAATGAACAAAACAAAATTATAAAGTATGAAAGGTACAAGTAGAGATGATAAAATAGATAGATGAGAGCTAAAGTGACAAAGATGATCTCATCGAGGCACTAGTTCACCAACTAGCTCCAAATGCATGTTCACCTACACACAAGAAAGAGGGGAACATTGTTGGGGTTGTATAGGGGTCTACCTCAGTCAAACCCCCATTTTGGTGTTTCCACCTCCATGGACAACCAAATAGAAAAAAGAGATAAATATGTGATAAAGAAGTAAAGAAATAGAGATTTCAATAAACACTTCAAAACAGTAAATAGTTACTCAACGAAATAAAAAAGGAGAGGAGCGAAATGTTACCACCTCCACCCAAGAGCTCACTAGCCAATGGAGGAGAAGATGGACTTGGCAAGGTCACCACAACCTCGACTGTGATGAAAGGAGGTCTCACAAGACTCCAAGCCCACACTACTAATGGATTGCTTCACACTTGCTTTGCGGAGTTGACAAAGTGTTGTTGTTGCAATGGAGTGTTGAAATGTTGCTTGCTAGTGAAGAGAATGCTAGGACTTATGAAGAGATTTCTAGAGAGTGAGATTGAATTGCTAAGGGTGATTGAAGAGATTAAATAGAATGAGAATGAATTAATTTGAAGGAGAATGAGGAAGAATCTGCCATTTTTGAGGTTGGTTGGTTGAAGAGGGGCATTACAAATCGACCCCGATCAAAAGTGTAATGCCTCTACCAACTTCAGATGTAGGAATTGGTCAGGGATGATAGTGCACTACATGGATGCCTGCGTGCCGTGCGTGCATCCTCAAAAAATATTCTCCCACTGACACAATAGACAGATGCCAAGTGGAAGTAAGGGAGTTGGGTGATGTGAAATTTTGACTTTGAATTTGGTTTTCTAAGGTGAGGATGTGTAGAAGGGGAATTTGCGTAAGGGGTGCAAATTCACTCTTATATAATATCTATTCGTGGATTTGATAATGTTGGTAGGAAATCATTGGGTACAGTCACCCTACCCATTAAGAGAGGACCCACAATTTTTCCTACCCTTATCCATGCAATGTCTAATACTCTTTCATATAATCTTCATCTTAATAGACTGTGGATTCATATCATGAAGGTACTCCCATCTACTCTTCATCGTGTAATGAAGTATGAATATAATAACAATCTATATGGTTAAAAAAGATCCACAAATTTATTTACAAGTTGAAGTTGAACATAACATTTCCAAATCTCTTAGTACTTTGATTCCATCTTCAAAAGTCGAACCACTACCTTCCAATGATAATGATACCAATAATAGTAACTCACCTACAACTGCACTCTTTGGTGATGGTTGGGGTTCGTTAGATTTTACACCCTCCTTTGTGGGACAGTAAAAAATCTCAAAATCTAAACCTAAGGAACCCTTTGTTTCATTTGTGCAATCTTCTACTCCTTATACATAAAAAAAAACAGGCATCACCATCCCATGATGGTAATGGAAGCTCTTTGTCTTTTATCCCTCATCTGTTGGAGAAATCTAACAAAGACCCTCCTCATCTTGGCATTTCAACACCCAAAAAGGATTTGCATTCTTGCGAAAGAATCAATTCTTTTCATGTTGATATGGATAACTCTTATTTCAACAAATAATCTCACTTATTATTTAGATAAGACTTCTCCTCCTCCATTTGAGTTGAGAAAACATTATGGGGTTGGTTTCAAAAAATATTAACTTGGATATAATGAAAACATGGAACAAGGAGTTAAGAATCCTTAGAATCTTAAATAACACCTTGCTAAAAGGGGTTTAGGTTTCCAACCTCCTTCTACATCTCATCCTCCATCATCTAATGTATTTCATATTGTGAGAAAGAGAACAATTTTTTAGGCTTCTCAAGGTCCACTTGATTAGTCTTCCTCCTCCAACACATAAGAAATTTCACAAACGTAATAGAAAAAACCAATTTTTATGCATACCATTGAGTGCTTGGTCATTCCACAAAGAATATCAGATCTTGAGCAATAAAATAAAAGAACTTATTGATTGTGGTACTATCACTCTTCAATGTGTTGATTCACCTATCCATTCTAAATGATAAACTTATTCTATGGTGTTGCTCCTCATTATGTGGAATTAGTAGCTTCATGTATTGGCTCATTGCCATTCATGGTGGTACAATATTATATGCAACCATACTTCATCAATGGCAACAAAATGATAGTATCTATCATGGTTTTCCTTTTCTATACACTTGGGGGGCAAGGATAACTAATTTTAGAGGTGTGCATCCTTTTTTAGGATCCCCTCGGGCCTCTTCCCCCTTCCTTTTCCTTAAAATATCAACATAGAAAGTATGCTAATATTTTAAGGGGGGAATATCACCTTATCCCTTTCATATATTCACACATTGATGTCTTGTGAGATTTGACTTATTGGCATGCCCCCTTGGTGGTGGACCAATGGTGTTGCTCATAATTCCCCTTGTGGTGTGGTTATCAATTCATCCCTCGTGACGTTAAACATTTATGTGCTCCTTAAGGCATGGTTATCAATTCATCCCTTGAGACATTAAACCGTCCTCCATGATGTTACATTTATGTGCCCCCTAAGGTGTGATTATAAAACCATGACAATCCATAAAATTAGTATAATAGAGCTTGCTAGCTTGTGAATTTGTGTATTTACATGGATTCCTAGCATAACACAACTTTCTAGCTAGTATATCCATGTGTCTCATGAGTAAACTAGCATAACACAAATTGCTAGCCTTATGAGACCTAACATTTATCAATTTCACATGGAAACCTAGCATAACATAACTTTCTAGCTAGTAGATCTATGTATCTCATGAGTAATCTAGCATAACACAACTTGCTAGCCTTATGAGAACTTTTATTTATCATTTTATCATTTTAGATGTGTATGTTATACATTCGAGATATGATACTTGGTAATTGAGATAACCTTACATACCGAGGTCTCTTTACCTTGTAGACTCAAACCTTTAGTGTGTATTAACATTGTTATTATATGTTCTATGTTCCATGTGTGTGTTATGTGTGCATCATGTTTTCTTCATGTATTCCTTGTTTCCCTTGTATATTTCACATGTTTTCTACATGTATTTCGTGTATGCTTCATGTATTCATTGTATGCATTGTGTTTGCCTTATGCATGAATTTGTGTATGATTTTATGTGTACTCTATTGATTGCTTATTGTATTCCTTATGAGTGATCAAATCTTACCTTATTTTGTGTGTGATATATTTGTTTTATGTTTATCTTGACTTTGTGGATTGATAGGATCCAGATTTGGGGGCTATCACATCTCTCAACTTGGTGTCATCTTATTTCTTCAATATTTTGATAAAGAAACATATTAATTTAGTGTGAGTATGAATACACAATCATACCCTCACTAAAGTGAGGGTTGCATGTAGCATTGTAAATTGTCGCCCTTGTCAATTTCACACTATATTGATACCCTATTTTTCCTATAGAATTAATTATATTCTATAATTTGTTCATTTCAAGGTTGGATTGGGAAAATAATAAAAATCCTTGATATCCCAAGAAATTTGGTATAAAAAAACCTGGATAGAGGGTAAGGGCACCCTAGTCCTAAAGGTATCCTATTTTGATAATTTTAGTGTTGTAAATTATCACCTTTGACAATTTCACATTAGATTTTTCTCCCCTATATGTGCTTGGAGCTAATCATGTTCCTAATTTCATAAATTATGCATTTTTTGGCCCATTTTAAACATTTATTAAAAAACCTAATGTGAAAAATTAAAGTAGACATTTACTATTTTACCCCAAATACTTAACATCTTGAAAACTAGGGCCTGGACAAGGGTACCCTTAGCGACATTTTCCTCCTAATTTGGCTCCAAATTTTAATATGTCGAGGTTGGAAATTTGTTATTTGAAATTCAAATTCTAAATGTTGGCTATCGAGATCTAATTTTTGGGAAATTAGATTAATTTCAAATAAATACCTAGTCATTTCATCATTTTAAGGGTGAAAAAAATAATTTGATGATCAAGAACTTTTGTGAGAAATTAATATACTTCAAGATCAAGTCAAGACCAGTCAAGAGCAACAAGATTATTGCAACATTTCATTATCAAAGCATCATGTCAAGTTTTATGTGAGTTTGTTTATGTTTATGCATACATTTTGTTTGTGAGGATTGACACTTGTATGTCTTCAAGCTAAATTGCAATCAAGCCTTGAGGAGATGTGCATGACTTCAGTCCTTCAAGGAAATTAGATTTGAGTGGTGAGTTAAATCCAATTGTTGATTCATCATTTTCTTATCATTTAGCCTCTATCCCTCAAAAGGATAAGCTCTCTTTTATCAAGTTTTCCATTGTGTAGGTAGAAATACCAACATAGGGTTTTACTGAGGCAAGCCCCTATATGGAACAACCCTTCCTCTCTCTTTGAAAGTGCAAGTTACAGATCTGAAGAAGATTGGAGGAGGATTGAATACCATTTGATCATTGATTCATTCAAACCCTATAACTTAACAAGATACAAAAAATTAATTATCTCAACAATCGATGAAGATTACACAAGATTTGGAAGGAAGAAGCCTCTGATCAGGGATCTAAGGACTATGAAGATAGACTGTAATTTAAAATTTTCAGACAAGGGTGCCCTAGGAAGCCTTGTCCAATCAAACCAAGTTGAAACTCAAATTTCACAGGTGCACACAAGTTCACTATGCTTATTTTTTGCCATAAAATTTGTATGTTGTAGTGTAGAAAAATGTATCCCTCTATATTTTCACACTCGCTTGGGCCCTCCCTGCTAAATTGGGCTTCTTTATGCCTTATTTGGTCCTATTTTGCATCCACAAGCCTTATTTAATACATATTTTTGAGGATAATCCTGACACATATCAAATAACCAATCATAATTTAGTGATTTTGGGTTATATGTCCTAGATTTAGTGATTTGGGACTGATACGCCACCTTGGGCATATGGGTCTTGTTAGAGCTAAAAATGTTTCCTTAGTTTCCATCGGTCTCCATTTTCCCATCCATATTTCACCTACATCAAAATATCTACTGTGTTTGGTTCTATGTTGTGTTTGACATGAAATGCAACAATTTGTGTGACAAGATCCATAAAATCAGTGACATTCCCTTTGTATATATCCATTCATCCTTTTAGATAATCATTAATAAAACAATATACACCTTTACCACAATACAACAATAACAAAATGAAGTTCAAGCAGGTTGGCGGTTCCTTACTGATGAAATAAAGCATAAACCACCATACTACTAGGGGGTTAGTCAACATGCACGATCTAGCGGTACACACCGCCACCCTGCAATAAGAAGCTTTAAGTAGAGTGATAGTGTGGTAAGTATTAAACAAGAAAAGAGGACACCGTAGTACCACATAAGGTGGATAATATAGTCATGGCATGGTGATATGTATACCACTATCCCATGATCATTAAGATAGAAAACAATATAGATAAAAAAGGCATAAAAACCCGATACCACCATACTGCAACAAGTGTGACAAGTGACAATGATAGTACAATGAGACTTGTTGCGACATCATTATAGGTTGGGGTAATAAATATAAGAGATCACATCAGTCACTTTGACGGACAAATCCAACGGTGCATAATCAAATCCAAGGTATAAGCTTATTACAAAAATATTTGGCAAAAGGTTGGTATTAATGCCAACATGACTGAATGTAAGCGCCATTAAAAATAAGAGCATTGCCCAACTACTACACTCATTTGCAATACACTATCATGGGTGAGCTAAGGATTGCTAGAAGAGGAGCTCTGCAAACGTCAAACACCCGGGTAAGTGCATGCATAACTCTCTGAAGAAGCTCGATTAGTGTAAATATTTTTTAAAGCTCTGTTAGTTTGAAGTTTTTGCAGGAAGGGTAGAATCATGCCGCCTAAAAGGAAACAATCAAAAGAAAAGAAAAGTAAAACTAAAATTAAGGATGAAGAACCCAAGAAAAAAAAGAGGCCTCTCCACCAGTCCATTCTAGATATATTTCCAGGGTCCACCAAGGAAGGTAATAAGAAATTACTCATAGATACCACAAAAGGTTGTAGAGATGCCCTCATTCCTAAGTCTGGGTGGGACTTATTTTGATATTTTTATAGTAAAAGAGATGGGAAAGTTCCAGTGTCAAAACCCTAGGTGTTAGACTTGGCCAAACTGATTGTCCCAAATGTGGTTGTTTATGTGGAGTTTATTAGAATATTATCTAAACATTATCATCGTGCTAGTAAAACTGTAAGGTTTCCAAATGGTTCGGTGTTGGTTGAGGTAACCAGGACAACTATCGTTGAGTGTTTCAACTTGAAAAAATAGGCCTTGACTAAGATAAACCTACAAAAAATAAAGAAGAGTATACCAGGTTGAGAAGAACTTACAAGAGTAACAAGCTTCCCCTATACATGAAAAGGGGTATTGGCAATAGAACAATCTCCATTTCCCCCTCCATTACTAAGCTAATCAATGTGGCCAAATTTCAATACTACTTTGTAAATACATATCTTGCTTTATGCCAAATATTGGGAATGGATGCTCAAGGTAAGTTGCTAATAAGCCTAATGATGATGGCCATTAGAATCTAGAATCCTAAGACTAATATAGAATACGACTTTGCTTCATATCTTGTGTGAACCCCTAAACCTGCAATTGCACAAAGACGACAAACATTGTTAGTGTTAGATCTAAATGCAAACAAACAATGAGGGATTCCCCATGAAATCCATTTGTTAATAAACTTAAAATAGGAACAAAGGAAGAACAACTAAAATAGATGAAGATTAGTCCTAATTAAGTAAACAACATGATGATCCCATGGGAGAATTGGTGCCAATGATATGTTGCAATTGGCCCTTTCCCAATTCCTATGTGCAAATGTGGGTTGATTGAATCAATGGTCAAATCTCCAAAGAGATTTGAGCATAATCTTGTTATGAGCTATGAAAATTGATGGATGATTGGAAGCAATGAGCAAAATTAGTTCTCAATTGAAGAGAGTAACTTTGCATGTGAGTTGTGGATGAAGATTGAGGAGAAGAGTCTCCAATTTGTAGATTCAAAATCTTGGAAGAGATAGTGGAAATAAGCAATGTGGGACAAAAGATAGTCCAATGGCATTGTGCCACTTATCCAAATGTGATTGGATGAGGAATGTGCAAGTTTTGGCCAATGTGCCAATAAATGCAATTAGGTGGCATTTCAAATTTGAGAAATGATATGTTGAAGAGGGAAAGAGGATGAAGCTAATGTCACTTGGCTCAAGGTCAAGGACATGTAAGAGGCTTTTAATGCCTTGTTGGAAGGACCAAGTCCACTTGGCCTTTTTGAATTCAAATAAGGAATATTCTTTTTTGATGCTTTGTGAGGGAAAATAGAAGAATTAATAAATCAAAGTAATTGATTTATTGTGCAACTTGCATTCTCTAGAGAATTTTAGTGAGAAAGATTAACTTAATCAATGTTTTGATTAATTTAATGGAGAATTAGGTGATGTGACAATTTAGACTTAGATTTATGAATTAATTTAAGTCAAGAATTGAGAGGAAATGATTAATTAAATAAATGATTTTGATTTATTTAACTAAGGAGGGATATGTTAGATTAAATTAAATAATGTTTAATTTATTTAATTTAATAAGAGGACTTTAGAGAATTTAATCAAATAAAAAGATTTATTTAATTAAATAGAGATGCAAGGTTGATTAAATTAATCACTGAAAGAGGAAGACCTAATCCAATAAATAATGATTTATTAAATTAAGGGATAAAATGTGATGAAATGATGAGAATGTGATTTAAGAGGAAACGTTGTTAGTAATCGGGATCAGGTGTGCCAAAATGAACTTGTACATTTTCCATGTCTACATTTTTCCCCTCTTTGAAGCAATGTACTTGTTGCATTGATTTAAAGAAGAAACTGCTGTGATCAAAGGTGTGGATTTTCTTGAAAATTTTTAGTTGCCCCACTGTTGCCCCAGTAGAAGGGTACTATTGGATATTGCCCCCTCGAGAGATCAGACAATTTTTTTGAATTTTTGGATGATTTCACGAAAAAAGATAACAAGGTGTCTGATAGGCCAGAAATGCCCCAGAATGCCCGAAAAATGCATTAAAATGCCAGAAGGGATGAAGAATGACCTTCGGTTAGGCGAAAACGGGATCAGGGCAAAAAATCCCCCTTCGAAAAGTCATATTAGGTCAAAAGGAACCCTAATTTTTGAGCTTAAATAGACCTCAAGGGGTCATTTTCAAAACATTTGCACTCCTACCTTTGAAGATATTGACATTTGAGCTCTGAGTTCTAGACATCATGGCGCAACGAGAGCTTCCCCTGTACGTTTTGGAGCAGGTACGAGTATTCCAGCGACTAGTCACTGTAGGACCCGTGGTATGTACCCCTATCCCACTTTTTATTTTCTCGTTTTACGTGCATTTAATAGGGTTTACGTGTGGTCGAGTTGGCACGGTGCGATATTGCACCGCGAAAGCTCTCCAAAATGGCTCGCGCGGTCCTATATAGGGCCACGTGTGTATTGAGCACCGCACGGCGGAGTTTAGGAACTAAGGAATTTCAATTTCTTAAGTTGGCCGCCTGCTCAAAGAGCGCCGCACGGGTCAGGAGCTATCTAAGTCCGCCGCGTGGTGCACTTTGCAAATTTTTGCTATCTAACTCTGTCGTGCGATGCAGTTTGGAGACTTCCAAACTGCCCCACTTTTGCAAATAGCGCCACTTTTGCTATTTCAAAAGTGAAAGATGCCAACGGACACCAAAATTTTGTAGGGGAGCTAATGCAGTACTTTCCTTGTGTAGGAGACATCTGAGGTTATGCATTTGAGGGAGCACCGATGGCCGGTACTTGAGCGTTTATCTGATATGCATATATTTCTTCAAGAGCAACTTGGGATGCTTGGCCTGTGGTTTGTTGCCTACATCCCTCCTATGCGAGCACATATGGTTATGATGCATGCCTTGGCTGAGCGATGGCACAATGAGACTTCATCCTTTCATCTTCCCACAGGCGAGGCTACCGTCACTCTTGAGGATGTCTGGCGCATCCTGTGGCTACCCATTCATGGAGAGCATGTGATTTACGATCTGGAGGAGGGGAGGGATGCCTGCTTCAGTGTCATGGGTGTGAGCGAGCTCATGCTTTGTGATGGTCAGATAGATCTGGAGAGATACCAGGGTATAGCCCCTACTTATAGCCTTATTCTGGCTGCCATTATTTTTGGCCTTGTAGCTCCTGATCGGCATGGTCGATACTTCAGTCCAGGTTGGGGACTAGCGTGGCAGTAGATGTGTGCTCGCCGAGTGTGTTATGCCTGGGGTCCAGTGCTGCTGGCCTCCCTATACAGAGATTTACATGAGTTTGCTTATCTAGAGGGTCGGGCTCTTGGGGCTGGCTTGACTCTTCTTCACGTTTGGGGTTTCGAGCGGATTCCAGTACTTCACCCGTTTGTTACACTAGTTGTTTTAGATATTGATGACCCTTTGGTGTGGCGAGATGGTCAGGCGACAATTCGCTTCACCCACATGGGTACAAATGACATAACTCACTGGCTTTGGGTTCTGGATGAGATGACATTATTTATCTGGAGGCCGTATATGGGTATGGGCCCATGGATGGACGATGCAGAGCAACTTTTCTTTGCCTGTCAGGACAGACTTATGCAGGGTGAGAGCATACACTGATAAAGAGATATCTCGCAGATAGAGTGGTCAGACAGTTCAGGGAGGTACAGGATGTACTCGACGCTCAGTACACAACCATCTTTTCTCGTATAGCAAAGGACACAGCATGGGGAGAGCCCATTCCAGCAGACGAGGCGGTGACCTCTTTCAGGCAGTTGGTGGCTCGACCTTGGGCATATGATCAGGGGCCAGCAGATGCAAGGGTGACCCCAGCGTATAGAGTATGGTTCAGGTCACCAGTGAGATTGACAGTTTTGGGGACAGTGCTTCCTCATCGCAGGCTGAGAGGTAGATCAGCAGGTAGGGGTTGGGGAGGTGTACCACCTCCTTAGCAGTCACCTCCGAGGGATCCTGCACAACATGCAGTAGGGCTAGATGGGTAGCCCTTGGTGGCAGGACAAGATGGGTAACCCCATGTGCCAGGACAGGATGAGCAGCCCCATGTGCCAGCGCAGCAGCAGCTGGCAGGACAACCAGTGGGCCAGCCAGACGCCCATGACATGTTGATATAGGTTCTGATGGCTGAGCGGGATGAGGCCTGACAATGGGTTGCCACATTGACAACAGAGAGAGATCAGGCATGATCCGAGAGGGATCAAGAGTTGGGCCAATGGAGATAGTTAGAGAGTGTTGCCTCCACATCCCGGGGCCGATCAGTTGATATCCAAGATTACAGGGATGCTATCAGAGAGGCCGAGTACTATCGACACCATTATCAGCAGGTAGTACCATCCGACCGCAGAGTGCCAGAATTTTTACAGTAGACAGGGAGGCGACCAACAGAGGCACATGGTGAGAGGCAGGATGGGGAGGGCAGTAGCCAGTAGGGCCCACTTTCCTTTTGATCACTTGCAATTTTGCTTCATTTTTGATATACGGGCTGCAATATTTTGGCTTATTGTACTATGTACTTGATGTACAGCTAATCCGATTTGTATCATAACAATATTTTTTTGATATATATGAGATGATTCGCCCTTTTATGATGTATATGTATAATATGCGGATGCAAATATGTGATGTTATGAGATGTTTCTATCCTTATGCTTTATGTGATGCAGTGTATGTAATGAATGCTTTTCTTTTTGTATTTTTTGTGTTTTACTGATGTAATGCATATTAATGATGGTAGCGAATGCAAATGGTAATGGTTGCGAATGATTATGTATGATGTGATGATGTCTTAAGATGTTTAGAATAACAAATTTATATTATTCCTCATAACTTAAGATATTGATACGATGCAATGCTCTTCTGATGTTGACGATCTAGTGGATGTAGGATGTATGCATGGGTGATGTTTTGATTACTGTTATAATACCATGTTAGTGTGGAAAGAAGGTAGAAGAAATGCAGAATTAATGAATTAGTTAGGATGATGATGGTGATTTATATTGCTAGGAATTGGGATTTTCAAAGGGTCGATTGCGTTATGTTTGATAACACACCTAGGTACGCTGCATCAAGGTATTAAGAACCAGGATGGCACGGTACTTAGTGTGATGGACTTTGACTCGAAAATCAGATAGGATTATTCTTGTTCACACTTAACATACATATTTTATTCAAGATGTAGTTCAGACATTCTAAACATCTCGGACCAAAACACAGAAAAGCAAGCTTTCCTATGTGGTCAACAAAATACCTAAGATATCCTTCCTACAAACCAAACAAAACATGTATAACTAAGTTATTTTACAAGCGTATCCCACAATCATAGCAGATAAAAAGATAACGATCATTTCCCCATTCCTTTCTCTCTAAACCTATTTTGTTTAGGCATCATCGAGAGGTCCTTGGAATGAGCACAAAATAAGATAAGTCTAAACAAGACCAAGATAAAACAAACAAACAAGCTAATGTTCTTCATACCGCTAGCCAAGGCTAAAACTACTGTGAGGGGTTACCTGATGCTTATGTCCATCGCAGGAAAGCTTCATCGTAGGACATGTCATGACTAGGGTTTGATGGGACTGATTGGGTGATGAGCTATTGATACTCCAAGTTGACCAACTTGCTTGCTTACTGACTTAGTCTTCCAAGACTTTTGACGATTAGGTGCTCTCTTTAGAACCTACTAAACTTGCTTCTGACTGACTCATCAAAGGGTGAAAGCAACAATGATTTATTATGAGTGAGATGATGACGGGTGAAAGTGAGATGAAATGGATGCACCATTTTGGGTTTTTCAGATATTTTGAGGCTGTTTTTGGTATTTTCACATTTTTCAATGTTTTTGGCATTTTCAAGATTTAAGACAAAGAGACTAACTTAAAGACCTATCCTAGGGGTCTCGGGAGCTGATCCATAGATGAACTTTGCCTAAGTTATATACGTAGAGACCACGTAGTTCGACTGATGACAACTGACTTGATGACAAGATAGCCAAACGGATTGTCATTTTATTGCTTAAAGGACTGACTTAAGATGCAGACTAGATGGGCAAACGGATTGCCAATGCGACGGATGCCTAAGGACTGATCCTAACTGTCTTGGGGGATGATCAAAGATCAACCTTACCTATGTTCAAGCTCAGAGATGACGTAGTTCGACAAGGTGAAAGACTGACAAGACTCAATGATGAAATTTTTGAAGATTTTTTGATATTTTGACATGTTTTTGGATTTTGGATGTTTTTGGATATTTGAATGATTTTGAAAAAGATCACGAGAATATACACGAATCCGATCTGATGCTTGTGAGAACGTTCCCCCAGTGTGGTGCGATAGACTACTTCGATAAAGGTAGGACAAATTGACCTTAAGAATGCCAAGTAGTTCCCTGGTGGAATATGGTATGGACCCCAGGGCAAGCTATGGTATGGATGCGAGCGGATGGGTGGATGGATGTTTTGAGATGCGATGGAATGAGTCATGCAAATCCTGGTAGATGGGGGGGTGCTTTATTTACACTTGGTGCCTGTTTGCTAGGTTTTCACCAAGGTACTTGCCCAAAGTGCCACCGAAGTGGTTTTCACTAGAGGACGAATTTTTTCCTTTACTATTTTGTATTTTTTGATTTTTTTGTTGTCGCCAAGACGCCTGTTTGCCAGGTTCATCAAGGTAACCATTTTTTCAGGATTTTTTTTGATTGTTTTTGTATTTTCTAGTTCTATACCTTGCAAGATTTAGGGATAAAACTTTTTGAGGTGAGAGCTATTCATGGGCTCCTGTAGTGGCTCGCCTTCCGGTGTCGATAACTGATATGCCCCCGATTTGTAACTTGCCATGATAAAAAAGGGTCCCAGCCAGTTGGGCTCAAACTTTCCCTTTGTATCCGGGTTTGGCACATTCTTTTGGTTTTCTTTTAGTACGAGGTCACCAACTTGGAAAGTGCGTTGTCTGATCTTCTTGTTGTAGCTCCTTTTTAGGCGATTTTGGTACATTTGTAGATGATTAAGGGCATCCATGCACCTTTAATCTAGTAATTCGAGCTCATTGAGTCTTGTGACCCTATATTCCTCATCTGTGATGAGGTTCTGCAATGATATTTTCTCAGTGATGGGAGCTCGATCTCAATAGGGAGGATGGCTTCTGATTCATAGACCAGGGAGAATGGGGTGGTGCCTATTGGTGTGCGAATGCTGGTATGGTAGGCCCATAAGGTGAGATTTAGTTGTAGATGCTAGTCACGACCAGAGTCATTGACTATTTTTTTGAGGATTTTCAGAATGGTTTTATTTGTAGCTTCTGCTTGGCCATTGCCTTGTGGATAGTATGGAGTGGAAAAGCGGTGCTAGATTTTGAGTTCTTCACATAAATCACAGACATCCCAATTCTTGAAAGGTGTCCCATTATCAGAGATAATGGATTGGGGAACACCGTATCGAAAAATGAGGTAGTTCAGGATGAACTTTGATATATTTTTTTTTCCGTGATGTAGGTCATGGGAATTGCTGCGACCCACTTTGTGAAATATTCAGTAGTGGTGATGATGAACTTATGGCCATTGGATGAGGTGGGTGAGATTTTATTGATGAGATCGAGTCCCCACTGCGAAAAGGGCCAAGGTGTAATAATGGGATGTAGTTCTTAAGTTGGTGCATGAATAAGGTCTCCATGCTGTTGGCATTGCAGGCATTTTCTGACAAAGTTGTGTGCCTCTCTCTCCATCGTCGGCCAATAGTATCCGGTTCTCAACAATTTCTTAGCCAAGGTCATATGACTCGAGTGTGATCCGCACGTGCCATTATGTACCTCAGTTAGAGCAGTCGTGGCCTCCTCAGGTTTTAAACAATGTAGCAAGGTTCCATCGATATTTCTTTGGAAGAGGGTTTCTCCTAGGATGACGAATTGTGAAGACCTTTTGACAAAAGTGCATTTTAGGTTTGGGGTGATGTCAGTGGGGAGGATTCCTAACTTTAGGTAGGTGTATATATCATGATACCAAAGATCATCGGGACCAATGAGTTCACATGTGTATTCTAACTCTGGTACCTCGAATGTGGGTACGAGAAACTGCTCTACGAGGAATTCATGTTTTGAGACGTTGCGGGGGATGTCTAGCATGGATCCAATTGTCACCATTGCATCGGCTGCTCTGTTGTTTGTCCTTGGTATCTGCTCGAAGGTGATGTCAATGAATGATTCTTTTAGGCTTTCTACCACCTTTTTGTATGGTGTGAGCTTATCATCCTTGGTTTGGTATTCACCGTTGACTTGGTTGATGATAAGTTTTGAGTCCCCGTAGACTTTTAGCGCCATGATTCCCCATTGTGTTGCAATCTTGAGGCCTATGGTCAAAGCCTCGTATTTTGCTATATTGTTGGTACAGGGGAATGCCAGCTTGTATGATCTAGGTATGCAGTCTCCTTGTGGGGTGATGAAGAACACACCAGCTCCTGATCCATGTTGCATGTGGGAGCCATCAAAGTATAATTTCCAATGGTCTGCTGCACCAAGGTTAAAAAGGGACTCATTTGGGAATTCTGATATGAGTGGGTTATATGTGTAGAGGGGAGCTTCTGCTAGCTTATCCGCAATGACTTGTCCTTTTATGGCTTTTCATTCTACATACTCGATATCATGTTCAGACAATATCATTACCCACTTAGCCATTCTACCTATAAGCATTGCTTTTGAAAATAGGTATTTTAGAGGGTCTATCTTGGTAATCAACTTGATTTGGTGAGCTAGCATATAGTGTTTGAATTTCTAAGCTATAAATACCAATGCTAGGCAAGCCTTTTCTGTTGATGTGTAATTGAGCTCATGCCCCACCATTGTTCTGCTGATGTAGTAAATGGCCCGCTCGGTTCCCTTTTCATCATGTTGGGCTAAAAGGGCCCCAAGGGCGGTTGTTGTTGCTGAGATGTATAGGATTAAAGGCTTCCCGATAATTGGTGGCATTAATACAGGTGGTGTAAGTAGATACTCTTTTATTTTACTGAATGCTTGCTCGCATTTTTCGTCCCATCTGAAAGCTACTCCCTTGTGAAATAGGTGTGAATAGGCAATTTGCTTATATGCCAGTTGTGCTATGAATCTCCAGATGGACTGGAGTCTACCTTGCAATCCTCTTAGTTGTTTTAACATTCTTGGCGCTTCCATTTCAAGGATTACTTTTACCTTTGTAGGGTCCACCTCTATTCCTCTCATTGAAACTATGTATCCTAGCAGCTTTCCTGACTGTACCCCAAAGACACACTTCTTTGGGTTGAGTCTAACCTTATATTGTTTGAGCCTGTCAAAGATAGCACTTAGTGTTGCTACATGGTCCCATTTCTTCTTTGATTTAGCCAGTATGTCATCCACATAATATTTGACTGTTTTATGGATCATGTCATGGAAGATTAATGTCATGGCTCTTTGATATGTAGCTCCTACATTTTTCAACCCAAATGGCATTACGTTCCAGTAGTAAGTGCCCCAAGGACATGTAAAGGCCATCTTATGTTGGTCTTCTTTTGCTATCATTATCTGGTTATACCTCGAGAAGCCATCCATTAGGGATAGCATCTCATGTCCAGCCATCATATCCACTATCATGTCAATATTGGGTAGTGGAAAGTCATCCTTGGGACATGCTTTGTTTAGGTCTCTAAAATCAGTGCAGATGCGGATGCCCCCTTTCGGTTTTGGGACCGGTACAAGATTTGATACCCATTCTGGATAGTCAATCGGGCGTATGAAGCCAACATCCAGAAGTTTCTATAGCTCAATCTATACGAACAAGGCTATTTGTGGGTGCATCTTTCTTAGCTTTTGTCTGACTGGTTTTGCTCCGGGGTAAACGGCCAAATGATGAACTACTACTTCAGGGTCCAGACCTGGCATGTCTGCATAGGTCCACGCAAAATTTACCTTTCTCTCCTTTAGGAATGCTGCCAACAATTCTTGCTCTTCTGTTTGAAGCGTTTGAGCGTAGAATATGATTTGCGGCTCTGTTTTTGTTCCCAAGTTGATAGGGTTGCACTATTCTGCCAATATTGCTGATTTCTCTTGATGTAGAGTAGTAGGGGGGAGATTGAATCCTTCATCCTCTGGCACCTCAGAGAGGTTTTCACCATCGAATGCGTCCTTTATTTTTATTGTTTTGTGGTTAGAGAGTGCCACAGTGTGGTTTTCACTCCATAACTCCAAGCTTGTTCTCGATATTTTTGTTTTGCAATTGAAGGACTCAATCATCTCCCTATAGTATGCTTGTTTGTTCAATGTGATGTTGAATCCAGCCTTGTGATCCCCACATGGAATTGTATCCCTTAGTCCCATGAATTCTGAGAGGGCCTCATTGTTTTTGAACGAGTCTAGAATCAGTGGTTCTCGTTGGTCGTGATCGATGAGTTGAGGGTGTACTAAGGTAATTCGATGGGTTGGTTGGTTTATCTCCATTGTGGAGGCATTTATCATTAACAAGGTGGAATCCTTGAATAGCCTAGGGAGACCTGCTATGGTATCATCATCGTCACTACTAGGAACATCAATGACGTCAAAGGTGTAATTGTCGAGTGGGATCCCTAAGCAAACGGGTGGTCTAGGGGTAGTTGTTGTTACCTGAGGAGAGGACCTGACTGCTCTTCTAGGAGTACCTCTGCCACGTACAGTTATACTCAGAGGAGTATACCCAAGACCAAGGTTCCGTATTCTTCTCTCTATAATGATGGGCTCCAACCATCCATCATTGTTTCTTTGGAGGCTCTCATTCCTGTTATAGCCCATACCAAACATCATTTGTAACCCTCTGTTAGTTTCCTCCATGGGCAAGGTGGGAGTGGGTCTTTCATCTTGGTATAGAGTGTTTGTGATGTCTTCCTCATCCACATTCTCCTGACTGAGATCCCCCCAACGGTGGAATCCAAAGGGTTCTGTTCTAGTGCGGATAGGTGTTTGAATTAGCTGTGGTTGCCCATGTGATCTAGGAGATTGTGGTAACTCTCCTACAAAAAAAGCATTTCTCTTCATTCTATAATCACCGCATCCATTGTCCTGTATCATGTTCTTAATCTCGGATATGTCGAGGATGGCGGGTGTCTCTATCATAGAAGTGGAGGCGAGATTAGCTGGGTCTATGTATGAAGTAGATGGTTCTTCATCATTTTTGGGTATCTGAGGGATCTTGTAAAACTTGGCTTCCAAGTTCTTGCAATAGGCAAAAGGTTCAGGATCCCCATATATAGTGACCTCCTCATTCTGATGTGAGAATTTAATGCACTGGTGATAAGTTGAGGCCACTGCCTTCATTCCATGTATCCATGGGCGTCCCAGGAGCATATTGTATGGTAGATTGAGGTCAAGAACTTAACAGGTTATTTCCATGGTTGCTGGCCCCACTTGGATGGGGATTTTGATAGTGCCCTAAGACACTCTTTCTTGGTCATCATATGCTCTTATTGTGATGTTTTTATTCTTATTGATGAAATCTTCAGCGAATCCTAATTTCTTTATAAGTTTTAAAGAACAAATATTAAGGCCTGCACCTCCATCTACCAAGACCCGTTTGACTTTCTTTTTGTGGATTAGGACTTGGAGGTGGAGTGCACGGTTATGAGATGGCTAAGGAGGGAAATCTTGATCTGAAAATGTAATGAGGTTTGGGGTAACGATGTTACCCACCATAGCCTGAAATTGCTCTATGTCAAGGGTGGCAGCAACGGTAGACACAACTAGTGCTTCATCAAGGATTTGTCTATGGGCGGCAGAGATTTTTAGTAATTCCATGATGGAGATTTGGGCGGGTGTTCTTTTCAACTGGTCAATAACATTGTAATCATAGGGGATGGCCTTTGTATTGGCAATGGGGGTCTTAGCAAGTGCCCCAACGATGGTAACCTTTCCGCCTCGTGTGGTGACTCCACAGTCATTGTTGGCTCCCTTGATATTTATAACAGTGACCATTTCATCGACGCATCCAACTATCTCCTCATATACTAGATTAGCACTAGAATACTTTTTCTTGCCCTTATTATTCCCTTGGTTATTTCCCTAATTGCTCCCTTGGCTATGGTTCGGCATCGGATTCATGTATATCTTTAGGTCTTGGTTTCTAGCCGGCTGCTCAATGTTGATGATCTTATCCTCGATGAGGTCTTGGATGATGTTTTTGAGTCTCATGCAATTAGCGGTGGTGTGTCCTTTGACTTTGTGAAAGTCACAAAGGAGATTCTCATTGTACCACGGTGGTTTGGTCATGGGCTCCGTGTATTGCTCGGAGTTAGAGATCTTGATTAGATTCTCTTTGACCAGCTTCTTCATTATCAACTCAATTGATTCACCAAGGGCCATGAACTTCCTCTTGGAGGGAACCTGTTGCAGGGAGGTGGTCCTCCTTGATTACCCACATTGTTGACTTGATTGGTGGAAGGTGGTTGCGACTATGCTACCACCACATTATTGTGATTATGATTTTGTGGTTGATGATGATTTTGGATATTCTACTTAGGGGCACTAATGACCACCTTAGCGTGGACCATGCCGTCATTCATGATATTTTTGTTCCTCGACCATGTTCGAGGTTTATCATTGTAGTTGTTAGACGGGCGGTTATCCTACGGTGGAGTGAATGTTGGTGCGCCTTCTCGTGCAGTAAGGGCTCTTTCAATGTTAAGTGCCTTTGGAATCAGTTGGTCGTACGATGTGATGCACTGCATTTTAAAGTAAAACGCCAAGTTTTTATCGAGATTGGCTATGATGGTGTAGACTTGTTCTTCTAGCATAGTCCACTTGCTCCGATTGGCCTTGGATCGCCATCTTTGCAAGAAGGATGCGAATTGTAGACACTGAAAAATGTCCTAAAGTCTACGAGCAACATTTTTCCTTAGTCATCATCCTGTAATAATTAAATAATTCTAATTATTTAATTATTCCTGATCATATTCCTTTATTAATTAAATGATTTTTAATTATTTAGTTAATACACTTTCTAATATTTATTCTATCCTGATCAATTAAAATAAATTAATTGCATCACTAATACCTCTTTCTTCAATAATTAGATAAATTATTATTTATTTAATTATTTATATTTCATCACATGTCTATAGTCAGATAATAATAATTATTTGACCTTTTATTCTTCTATAATTAAATAATTGACGAAATTATTTATTTATGTGTCTTTCTTCTCCTTTAAATAATTGATCCAAATCAATTATCCATATTCAATTTCTACTTCTTCCTTTAATTAAATTTATGAATTTATTTAAATCTCCTTTTTCATTTCCTCCAAATAAATAATTTAAAATAAATTATTTATTTGCCACTTGTCATCCTCTTCCATTTTCGAATAAATAATTTAAAATCTATTTTGGTCAAAGATCCCCTGTCATTATTTCATGTCATAGTCTGCATATCCTGCATGTCTGTCATAGCCATCAGGCGTCATATCTTTTGCATGGATGGCATATTCTGGTTGCATCAATTCTCAACCGTAGATCTTGGCATCTTTATAGAAACTGGATCTTGGCCATCCATTTCGTAACTTCCCTCTCATGAATCCTCATCCGTTAATCTTAGAATCTTTCTAGAAGATCAATCTCGTCCATCCATTCGAATGGTTGTCTATAAAAGCAACCCTTCCCCTCCATTTTCAATTTAACAGCTAATTATCTTCAACTTTCTTGCTTACTATTTGTAGGTATTTGCACAACTTCAACAACAAATCTAAGGGCAATATTGGCATAAGAAGAAATAGGAGAGACAAGAGAAAGAATCAACTTCAAAGGGGAGTTTTTTTTATTTCATTTGCTTTCATTTTGATTGCTCTCTTTGTTTGTATTCTCTTGTTTAGATTGGGATAATAGTTTAGAAGTGTTGGCTGTCACTTAATCTATACTATTTAATTTTTCCCATTCTTACATTAGTGAACCTGACGTGAATCGAATAATATTGCAAAAAAAAAAATCGTTTGTTTTCCTATTTGTTTGGTTGTTTTGCAGGTTACAGCTAAGAAGTTGCATAAAATCCTGTCATCTTCTTTTGAGCACATAAAAATGGGTGCATAAATTATTTAAAAATAATCATCTGGGTTTTGTAGCCCTCATTTTCAGCTTTCCAAAACTTCAAACTGTTTAAAATTTTGTTAAGATTTGAGAAAGTTATGGTTATTTTAGTATTTGCTATTTTTTTAGTTTAGCTGTTAAAACCCGCGTTTACTTTTGGCTATAACATTTTTTTTTCATGTAAAATCTTGGAAAAATAATTTCTGGGTTTTGAATGTTTGAGTTTTAGCTTTCCATAGATATAAACGATTTGAAATTTCGTTAAATTTTGAGAAAGTTGTGGTTGTTTTAATTTGCTGTTGTCATTTCTTTTGAGTTACTAATCTCTCGTTTTTAGCATGTGACACAACTTGGAGGGAGTCTAAAAAATTGTTTCTTTAGAAACAAAAATCGAGCTTTTCATTTCTTTAGGCATAATTATTATTTTTTTTTTTAATAGCTACAACAAATTGCATGCACACTCATTGGTTAAAATGAACATGCATTTCATTTCATGGGATTAAAATGAACACAATTTGCATTCACACTCATTGGTTAAAATAAACAAGCATTTCATGTCATGGGCTTAAAATGAATGCAAATTGCATTCACAATCATTGGTTAAAATGAACATGCATTTCATGTCATGTGATTAAAATGAACACAAATTGCATGCACACTCATGAATTAAAATGAACACGCATTTCATGTCATTGGCTTAAAATGAACTTTGTTTGTTTCACATCAAGTTAAATTTTTAAAATGAACAAAGTTTCTTGTGTGTCCTCCTCACATTATCATTTGGTAATTAAAATTTATAAGTGTCTTCAATTTTGTGTTACCCTTTGATGCAATAATCGAAGTATCCCCTCCCCTTGCGCATTTATGTGATCCTGGGTGTAAGAGAAATGGTTATTGCCTCTAGAACTTAGGCCTTCCTTGGTGGGAAAAATTACTCACCCCAAGGCGACTTAGACTGACAACGGAGCTCTTTGGCCGAGCTACCCCCGACCAGTATATAAATGTGAATCCTAAGGGAAAGCTTAGGATTACGAGTGCGGATGTGTCATATGGATCAAGTAGTACTCCCCAAAACCCTGTTGAGCATAACCTCTTCAGGCTAGAGTGCCTCCTAAACGGAGCTTAATCTTGTTCCCCATGTATGGCCACTCGAATGGGGGTCCCAAAATAAAAACCTTTGTGTAGTTACCAAAATCCTTCTATTTGTTAGTGCAGCAACGGTCGTTGTGAAGGCATCCACATTCTCCCAGTTCTTAGTAGAGGTGATCAACCTGCCATGAGAGTTTTATGGGGGTTGGAAGCTTGGTTGGCTTGAGAAGTGAGTGCAATGTAAGGGGGAGCCCATGTAGCCACGCTTTTGGATTCACACGCTAAGAATAAGTGCGGTTGGGAAAACCCACGTGGAATCTAGCAAATATTGTCCTTGCTTAACCTAGGGTTGTGCTTGTCTTCATTGTGCATGTTTTCAAATTTTCAAAGACAAGATATTGTGTTTGCCAAGTGTTTTGTCAAACATTCAAACAAACACCATTACACAAATCTGGAAACACACACATTCAACTTGAAACAATTCCAAATTTTGCAGTTTAAAAGCCAAGACCAAACTTGTCCAATTTGATATCAAACAACCTTTGTCAAAAACCAGAAAGAAAATTGCTCAAATATTCCATTAGTGACATCTTTAGTTTGCATTTAATTTATTTAAATAAATAATTAAATAAATAATAATTTATCTAATTATTGAAGAAAGAGGTATTAGTGATGCAATTAATTTATTTTAATTGATCAGGATAGAATAAATATTAGAAAGTGTATTAATTAAATAATTAAAAAATCATTTAATTAATAAAGGAATATGATCAGGAATAATTAAATAATTAGAATTATTTAATTATTAGAGGATGATGACTAAGAAAAAATGTTGCCCATAGACTTTAGGACATTTTTCAGTGTCTACATTTTTCCCATAGGTTCATCCTTGCATATCATATCCTTGGTAATAGGGTCATTATCATTCCACCATTCCTTAATCTTGGTCTTAGGTACATTGGCACTTTGCATCCTTATATCCTTGAAAATATCAAAAATAAATTAAAATAGCATAATTTCATATCCATTTTGCATTAGAACCTTGCATTGCCATCCAAAGGTCACAAGCTTTTTTTATGGTCATCACTAAGTTTTTTTTATCCATCATAATCCAAATTCATGACCATGTCTTCACTTTACCTTGATCTTCTTCATAGTCAAGCTGAATACCAATCAATCCTCAATCGTCAATACCAACCACTTACATACCCTTTTTACCAAAAATCCATAAGCTTAAGTCCTTCATCCATCTACCCTCACTATCAAGAGTCACTTGACACAATCCATACCATTAATCCCCCAAAAATTTCCATTAATCATCCTTATCCTAGCCTTGACAAGGGAAACCGAACTTCCACTAGTCCATTCCAATCCTCCACATCCTATCATAATCCATCATCCACTAGTCCATTCTAATCATCCACATCCTATCATAATCCATCATCCACTAGTCCATTCCAATCCTCCACATCTTATTCTAATCCATTGTCATCCACTTCTAATCCATTGTCATCCACTCCATCCCAGACTACAATACCATCCAATAAAAGCACATTAATTAATATTCTCCAAGGACAACTAGCAAAGGAACTTGTTCAACTCCTAAATGAAAACACACTTAGGAAATCCAATCACATTGTTGATCCTACACCATCCAACCATTTGTCACCATCATGTCCTCCATTGCCTACCAATACCGAAAAACATCTTGCTATTGAAGCTTCATTATTTCCATGTCAAAATCCTAGATCTATCAAAGAAAATTATATCCTTGAGCAAAAATAAAATTTTATTGTCTAAACTTGAGGATACATGTAAAAAAGAAAGTCCAAAGCATGACATCACAACTTCACTTTTATATCAAGATCGAAGTAGTCCATCTCATGATCCCATCCTTAAGTCCATCCAAGAAGTCCTTCTAGATAATCATGGCATCCAAAATACACGTATCCTTGTTCAAGAGTCTATTCACAACCATGTTTTCCAAGATACACCTATTTTTGACCAAGATCCTACCATTGAACAAGAAATCCAAAATGATCCTCTTATTGACCTTTATGCCATTCATGATCAAACATTCGAAGATGATCCCATCCAAACACAAAACACCTCCATTCCCCAAAATGAGACACTTGCGCCCTTTGGACACATAGATAATCAAATCAATGATATGGATAACATCAAAGAAGAGCATAAATCAACTACTATTGATCAAGTCAAAGGAGAACACAAAGAATCTACTATGGATCAAGTCAAAGAAGAAGATACAAAATCTATGACAAATCAAATTGATATCCCAAATGACCAAGAAGAAACAAGCATGACGAATGATAAAGCCAAAACATCCTATCAATTAGGAGCATACACCTTTGTCAAAGCAGGATTTCTTGTAGATGAGGAGATTCCAAGTAAAAATATTCACATACAAAATGATGGGTTAGCATCTTGTTTTCAAAATAAAAAATACCTCATCGGAAACAAAATTTGTCAGAGCATGCAGTATCAAGGAAGAGGACTAGGTCTACATGAGCAAGGCATTATAGAACCAATACAATTTTATGCAAATCCTAGACATCAAGGTCTTGGTTATTCTTCAATCAAAGAATTAAATGATGTTAGTGGTACCTCCTTGATATTGGGGGCAACTTTATCTCATATAAACATCAAAATGGGGGCCATGAGTAGTCCTTGTCATAAGGTTGTTTCCAACATTCCTTCCATCCACACCATAAACCATCATTCCAACATGAATAAATCTTCCATTTGGAACCAACAAAAAGAAAATTATTATAAATCCAAAATTCAAAATCAAATGTCAAAGACCATTGAATCAAACAAAATTTCAAGTGGACAAATGAAGTTAAAATGGATCCCAAAGAAAAATGGATCAAACAAAGGAAATATTTCAAATCCAAAAATCAATCAAAATATGGAGCCACATGAAAAGAGGACTCTCACATATAGTAAATGTCCACCTCCTTTAAAATGGTCATCAAGAAAGGCATATAACAATGTTGGTTCCAAACACTATCCTAATCAAAATTCCAAACTCCATCATCCACCATCCCAAGTTTGGAAAATAAAAATTGCTACATCCAAAACACCAAATTTTCTATCCACATCTACCATTATCCATCATAATCTTGCATCTCGTCTAAAATCTAAAAATCCTACTTCACAAATCCATCGCATCTTGGCAGCAACCCTTTATCATAAGGACTCCCATGGTACTCTATCACGATGTGCGTATTTTGATAAGGCCAACACTAGTATCAGATAGGATCAAAATGAAATTGATCAGTTGTATGCAAGTGCTATGATCTTGACAAGACAATTACTCCATAAAGGTCACTACTGGCATATCATGACACTAGTATCTACATCAACACCATCAAAAGATTCAGAACAATCAACAGTCATCCAAACTATCAAATGGATATAAAAAGTCAAAAAATATGTCATCTTGATGAAAACCTGGCAAGCAGGCATCTTGTGTGACATCATCAAAATGAAAGAAAAAAAATAGTAAAGAGAAAAATTTCACCCAATAGTGAAAACCATTTTTATGGCACTTTGGATAAGTACCATGATGAAAACCTGGCAAACAAGTGTCATGTGTAAGAGAAATTATCTATGTGGATTATTACACTTGGGGGCAAGTTGTCTTATCTCCCATGCCTTTCTCATAGCATTTCCATCTATCTATCCAATCCATATCATTTCCATCCATTTTCTTGCCTACCTTGATCTTAATAAGAAATGGGGTACAAACATAAATCATGCTTTGGAAAATTTTTGGACATGTCTATCCTTTGGTCATACACTACCCATGAAATATCATGTCATTTCCTTCATAGAATTTATCCAAACCCATATCTTGGAGAGAATAAATTGTTCTTATGCGAAATAGTCCTTGGATATCATATCCTAATTCTTCCATCCAATAATCCTCATGTCTCTTATCCTTTGCCAAAAGCAATCCATTATCTTTTGATACCTATTGTTGGACTTGGTTTCCCTTGTTATTGGTTTAAGGATTATAACTCACTTATCCAAGTGCCCTCCATAATCCCATCTGGTCCTAGGGTTAGTCATTCCAAATGCAATGAGTCTAATCCATACAATCTTGCTATGCAACCTAGCACATCATCCAAAACATTCCTCGGATTTTTTCCTAGCCTTGCTACAAAATTTGATCCTTAGTCACATAATCATCATCCTCATGTTGTTTTGGAATGTTTCTGTAGGAGTTGAGAAAATACAACACCACAAACCTCGAAGATCACCTGCATGCAAATAACCTATCACAAAAGAAGAGATGGAGACAAACAAGCAAGGGTTCTCTGAAAACTAAAAATATATATATCAGAGAGAATGAGAGAATGAATTGATATGAAATACAATGGGATCAATCCTTATAAAAAGGAGATCATGCAAACCCTAATAAAAAAGTAATAGGAAAAACCCTAATAGAAGCCCTAATAGGAAAACATTTAATAATTAATATAATTATTAAATGTCACATTATGCAAACTAACGTGAAATCTTAAGAAGGGAATAAAGGTAACTTAATCAACATAATTAAATTAAGACCTTTACTCTAACACCCCCCTTAAGATGAGCAACAGTGCAGCTACAAACAAATGCAGAAAAGCAAAGGTAATTACAATGCAAGAAGGCAAACATGGTTCCTTGCAACTAGGCCGGATCAGGTACCCAAATACAACCAAATCTCTGTAAAATGGAGAAATAGAGAAAACCTCATGGGGAAAAGCTCTACTCCAAAAAGAGAAGAAGAAAGCCAAGAAGAGACATCACTGAAGCAGAAGAAGCTGCAAACAACTGTCGAAAGATGACTGCTATGGTACTAAAGACCTATGCTGAAGATAGGATGATCAGGAACAAGAAGACAACAATCTGCATAAGTGCCCATATGACACTACTCGAATTAGATGGAAAACAAAGGAAAACACCTGGAACGAAGATACAGATGGCACAAGAACCAATAGTCTGAAACACTAATCAACTGAGAATGGAAGATTCCTTCCAAGGCAAAACCAAGGAAGAATTAGCACGAACAATATAATAACCCCCCCATAATGCTGAACTGGTAGAGCCTGACATATCCACTGAAATGATGTGAAACACCCTATAGTGCATGAAGGAGAAGAACCATTTGAAAGTGTGCAAAATAGCACCTGTAACTAAAAAAGTGGTGTGCAAAACAAAGCACACATGCATGAGGCTGGAATCATATGGATCCATGGTCATCATGGAGGGACACTCACCGGACAAAGGTGTCATGGAAAACAAAGGAAAACTACACAACCCCCCATGGGATGGATTCAATGTCGTCGTGGAGGGATACTCATCGGATAAAGATGTGATGGAAAAACAAAGAAAAACTACACAACCCCTCATGGCACTTTATAATATCAGTGCGAGTACAAAATATGGCACAACCTTATGTGGAAAATCCCCAAAATATGCATGTACAATAGTGTGGCACTTTATCTCAGTGCGTTTACATAAAATATAGCTTACAAATGATGCACAAAATTTCCTCAAAGGACAAAATGCTGGAAATTCATGAAGAACAGCCAAGAACAAAGCATCCCATGCAAACAAAATGTTTCTAAGAGCAAATATGTCCAGGTAATCCACCAGAGTGTGAAAACATAAATAAATGAATAAAAGATACCTGGAGTGAAATCTAGAAAAATGGCATAGATGAAACTGAAGAGCTCAGAAATACGGTTCCAACGCCACTGAGATTGCAAAAAACAGAGAAACAGATCAAAAGTTATGAGCTTGAGACTGAAAATAGCCCCTTTGTCTTCAACTAGCTGTAGAATGCACCAACCAAAAAAAGAAGTGATGAGACCCACACCACTAGAAAGATGAGAAAACCAACTTTCCGACGATATCTTGTTTTCCAAAAAATGATATCGTATGCTCAAGTTATGGCCTTTGGAATAAATTAGCTCCAAAGAGGGAAAAAACTAGTGCTGGTTTAAATTTGACGGTCATATGGCCGTCGTAGCAAAATTACTGTGTTAAATTTGATGGCCAAACGACCGTCACCGTAAAAGTGCGATTGTGCTTATTTTGGAAAAAAATATTTTTTAAATAAGAAAACAATAAAAAAAATGCAGATTTTTTTAATAATTTTTTTTTAAAAAAAAAATTGATGAGGGGAGGCACGTGGGCCTACCCCCCATCACCCCTGGGTGGACAATGTACCATCGGTCGATAGTATTGTCAACTGTCGGTCGGCATTAAGCCGCTAGTGGTCGGCAGTATGCCGACCACCGTACCACATGGCCCGCAGGCCTACGGGTGCAGGGACCTACGGGTACCCTTGTATTGGGCCGGCAAGCCCTAAAACTGTGAATTTTTTTTAATTTTTGAAAAGATCAAAAATATTTTTTTTTAATTTCCGAAAAATAGATAGACGGAAAAAAAATTTTGAAAAATAAAATTTACCAGGCAGGGACGGCCGTACGACTGTATTTGCAAAAAAAATTTGCTTCAAATTTCAACTTTGTTTAAAGTAGATGAATGAATAGTCGAATTAGAGGTTTTTGACTGCTGCGGATGCAATGACGATGTCTGTTTAAGCTGAAAATGCTTCAAAAATGCAAGTATACCCTAGATCAAGAAAACAAGCCCCAAACCCTTGAAGCTCCAAAAATCTTCAAAATAAGAACAAGAAGCAGCAGGCGTGGAGCTCTGATACCATGTAGGAGTTGAGAAAATACAACACCACAAACCCCGAAGATCACCTGCATGTAAATAACCTGTCACAAAAGAAGAGATGGAGACAAACAAGCAAGGGTTCTCTGAAAACTGAAAATGTATATATCAGAGAGAATGAGAGAATGAATTGATATGAAATACAGTGCGATCAATCCTTATAAAAAGGAGATCATGCAAACCCTAATAGGAAAAACCCTAATAGAAGCCCTAATAAGGAAACATTTAATAATTAATATAATTATTAAATGTCACTTTATGCAAACTAACGTGAAATCTTAAGGAGGGAATAAAGGTAACTTAATCAACATAATTAAGTTAAGACCTTTACTCTAATAGTTTCCTTCCCCTATCAAACAACATTGTCATCATCATCATCACCTATCAATTAGTTTTCAGCTTGACTGGGGGCAAGATCATGTTTGTCCTTGGATTCATGTGCATGCCTTCCTGGTTGATTGTGGGTATCTTTCACATGCATTTTTCATGATCACTATAGTTATCATCCATAATAAAGTCTCATTCATCCATAATAAAGCTTCGTCGTCCTTCCCACAGTCTGAAGATCACCAAAATTTAGCATCCTTCGCTTTCATATCCACCCATCACATTCGCCCCTTCCCCTCGCGCATAATAAGTTGTTCCTGTTGGAGTTGAAAAGATACAACACCATAGAAGCCCAAAAGATCTTTGCAAGCAAATAATCTGTTACAAGGAGAAGCAAAGAGAAGCAACAAAAGAAATGCTCAAGAATGTGGAGCCATGAATTCACACAAAATGTAAAATAAATTAATGATACAAAAGATAGTTTTCAACTACATATAGATGAAAACCCTAAAAAAGAAAACCCTAGGCTTGCACAATAATAATTAATAAAGTAATTAATTATTATGTACCTAATGTTAGCTTAAGTGAAAAGAGGTAAAAGGGAACTTTACATAATTAAACAAATATTGTTTAATTAATAAAGTAAATACCTAATTACTCTAACACCCCCCCTTAAGATAGACATAGGGAGAAGCTAAAACCTAGAAGAAGCTACTGAAAGCAAAAGCAATGGGTCCGGCAACAAGGCCTGATCAGGTACCCATGTACAAAATCAATGCAAACTAAATGAAATGGGGTAAAGGAGAAAACCCAGTGGGAACAAAACTCCTCCCCAAAATAGAATGCAAGGAAGGAATGCAATGCACTAATGAAAGAAGTATAGGAGGTGGATAACATGATACCCCCCATAGACAACTTCTATCATATAAGTACATGTACAATGGTCTCCATAGGAGAGATAGAAAGAGAGAAGAAGGCCCCCCCACAATGAAGAAACTCCTGTTACAATGGTAGATGCCTGATGTAGAATCCAAAAGGAGATCCTTAAGCGGCAAATGATATTCCTCCCCTTAGGAAGAAATAGATCCATGGACCTGTGTCGAAGAAACCCTATGAAGAATGAGGAACCAATCTGTCTCAAGATGTGTGCCATGATAGGATGCTGAAGAGTCTCACTGTCTGAACTGAAACAAATAATGCTAAATCCAAATTGAAGTGGAGAATACTGAAATGCAACCTCTGAATGCATGGATAATGGTGGGCGAACAGTGATAACCTAATTGTCAAGATAGAGGAGATGAATGTCCTCAAAGTAATCCTCCAAATCTGCAATATAGGACTCAACAAACAAGAAAGATATGTCTGCAACATAAGAGTCCAAAGTAGCTATTTCTGGAAGATGTATGATTCTCTACTACACTGAATCAAGAACAACAAGAGATGCTGATGAAGTCTCAGTCTGAAGAGTAGGAACTGTGAGACAAACCTCTGATCCATCGAAATAAGTAAGGGTGTCTAAATACTCAAGCTCCTCTAAAGTATCATGATCAAATGGTGTATTCTCTCGCCAAGCAATGGGTATGAGACAATCTGAAGTAGGATCTTCTGAGAATGGAGATAGAATAGGGTCTCCATAGATCTCCCAAAGATGTGTCCAAAGTGGGTGAAGACAATCAATGTCCGATATAACCAACATAGTGTCATGATCAACACTAGACAATATAACTCCTGCAATGTGATTTCTAATAATATCCCATGCTAATCTGCCCTCTAAAGTTGCTAGTTCAGGTATGAGATCATACAAATAAGGCAAAATATTAAGCCACCTACAATGTGTAAGTATACCTTTTGCCCATGACTCATAATTACCCCATTCCAGAAGAACAACTGAAGGGTGAGTAGAGAAACCCATGATAACTCTTCAAATGAAAAAAAACTGAGAAATTTGACCTTACAACATTTAGATCAAATTAATATAACCCATTCCACACAAACAAAACCCATGAAGGAGCCAGAATGACCAAGTAATTGAGCAAAGTGTAAAAACACACAAAGCTGAATAAAAAATACCTGGTAAATATTTTGATAAAATAGACTGTAGATCTGGAAAGAGCACTATAACACCTTTCCAATGCCTATTCGTTTGCACAAAACGGACACCGTGGCCAAAAGTTATGAATTTTTTAAAAATTGAATTTAGCTTGTAGGAAACGATTTTTCTAGCAAAAAATGTTTATTTCTAGCTTGATTTCTGGAAAATCTACTCACTGTTTGTAGACAAAAATAAGAACCCAGAAATATTTTGATGTTAGAAATAAAACCCATAAATTGTTTCTTGATCCAACTAGCAAAATACGAGAAAATAATTTTTTTTTAACTATCAGTGATGAGAAAAATGACGCGTGCCATTATTTCAACAGTTATTTTTCTTCAGATCTGTGCAAGGTATGCAAAATCTAAAAGATACCCAGTTTAGATTTTGACGCTAGCTACAAAACCAAGAAATGGTTTTTCTTGGAAATGAGTGAAAACTAAATTTTTGAAGCAAAAATGATGACGGCTCCAATAAAAAACGGATTGCAACAAACCCTTGTAGCTCCAAAAATCTTCACAACAAGAATAAGTAGCTATAGATCTGAATCTCTGATACCATGTTGGAGTTGAGAAGATACAACACCACAGAAGCCCAAAAGATCTTTGCAAGCAAATAACCTGTTACAAGGAGAAGCAAAGAGAAGCAACAAAAGAAATGCTCAAGAATGTGGAGCCATGAATTCACACAAAATGTAAAATGAATTAATGATACAAAAGATAGTTTTCAACTACATATAGATGAAAACCCTAAAAAGGAAAACCCTAGGCTTGCACAATAATAATTAATAAAGTAATTAATTATTATGTACCTAATGTTAGCTTAAGTGAAAAGAGGTAAAAGGGAACTTTACGTAATTAAAAAAATATTATTTAATTAATAAAGTAAATACTTAATTACTCTAACAGTTCCTATACCTAACTGGGAGCAATTCCTTGACTTACATCTTCATGGTAAATAATACATGGTATCGATCCTTTAAAACTTTCAAAATCATAAAAATCATAAAATGTCCTTAAAAAAATCATAAAAATCATAAAATGTCTTGAAAAAAATCCAAAAAAATCAAAACATTTCAAAATCCAAAAAAATCAAAACATTTCAAAATCCAAAAAAAAAACATACAATCTTCAAAATCTAAAAACATCAAAAAGCTTCAAAAATCCAAAAAACAGAGTGTAAGTCTGAGTCTGAGCCAGTTTTTTTTAGAATGGTCGAACTATGTTGCCTCTGCATGTTTGCTACATAAGCAGGGCACATCTTAAATGATCCCCCGAGGAATTAGGTCAGTCCCTTTAGGTTTTCCAAATAACATCATGACCCAGTATTTTATCGAATAAGACAAATTCAAGTCGTGTCGAACTACGAGGTCTCTGTGCACTGCTACGTAGGCAAGGCCATCTATCGATGAGCCCCCGAGGCCCCCTAGGTCAAGTCCTTTAGGGTTCATTGAGTTGGGTCACGTCCTTGGTCTGAAAGCAATCATCATTCAAACTACTTCAAGAAACAACAAACAAATTAAATCTTTCATCAATCAATTATCCTATCATCAACTCAATCAAGGTCACTAGTCTTATATCGGAATGGGGCATTATGTCATTTGTCTCATTGGTCTTATCTCTTGTCTTTTATCTGGATACATCCTTCCTGGGATTAGACTTTCTCAACCTTGTCATTTACCTTAAGCAGGATGTGTCCTTGCAGTTAGGTGTCATGTCAACACTTGTCACTTGGTCAACTTTATCAGATGTGTCCTCTACCTAAATAGGATGTGTCCTTCCTGCGGTTGGGTATCATCACATCGCTTGGTCATATTCATCAAATCTTTGTCAAACAATCAAACAATCTTGTCAACTTTGTCAATCAATCTTTCCTTAATCAGGATGTGTCCTTCCTGAAACCGAGCATTATCATTATCAATCAACTTTGTCACACCACTCAATCTTATCAACTTGGTCAATCAATCTTGCCTTCATCAGGATGTGTCCTTCCTGAGGCTAGGCATGGTCAATTAAATCACTTTATCGATCCTTATCAACCTATCAATCAACTTGGTCATCTTGGTCAACCTAATCAACCAACCAAACAATCATCATTATCACTGGAAAACACTCTCTTGGCAAACACTTTGTTGGTATGGATTTTCTTATCTTTTTGATTGGTTTTGGGTCATGTTACTAGTCTCCTCGAGGATTTCCTATCAATGGATTTAGAGGGACGATGATGGATCATGGCCTCTTTTCTCTATTTGCTGCCTGTGGTTTGTCTTGGCAAAAAGACTAGGACAATCGGGTCCCTAGTATGAGCTGGGGCATTCCTTGTCTTTTTTGATTGTTTGTCTCTCCCAAATGGTCACCTTGCACACCTTGGTTTATGTCATACCATGGTGTTTGTGGTCCATTTGTGACATTTTTGATGCCCAATGATGATAAATATAACAATGTAAGCGTGAAAGTTGGTTCCCTTATCATTTCATGTCTATTTTCTTTCCCCTTCTCATGCTAACATCCCATCTCCCTTATTTTTTCCATGATAACATCCATCTCCTTCATACTAACATTTCTTCCATCTTTCATCCTCTAGTCTTCTCTTCCATTTCAAGAGCACATTCATATTATTTGAACCCGCATGTCCTCTCGAGGGGGCATACCACAACCCTCTTGGTCATCCTTCCCCTTTCTCTTTACATTGGGGCATATTTCAGAATTAAATCTCTTTGACACAACGCGATGAACTGCATTATGTCAAAAAGGGGCAAAATGTAGACACTGAAAAATGTCTTAAAGTCTACGAGCAACATTTTTCCTTGGTCATCATCCTCTAATAATTAAATAATTTTAATTATTTAATTATTCCTGATCATATTCCTTTATTAATTAAATGATTTTTTAATTATTTAATTAATACACTTTCTAATATTTATTCTATCCTGATCAATTAAAATAAATTAATTGCATCACTAATACTTGTTTCTTCAATAACTAGATAAATTATTATTTATTTAATTATTTATATTTCATCACATGTCTATAGTCAGATAATAATAATTATTTGACCTTTTATTCTTCTGTAATTAAATAATTGACAAAATTATTTATTTATGTGTCTTTCTTCTCCTTTAAATAATTGATCCAAATCAATTATCCATATTCAATTTCTACTTCTTCCTTTAATTAAATTTATGAATTTAATTAAATCTTCTTTTTCATTTCCTCCAAATAAATAATTTAAAATAAATTATTTATTTGCCACTTGTCATCCTCTTCCATTTTCGAATAAATAATTTAAAATAAATTATTTATCCCTCTATTTTGGTCAACGATCCCCTGTCATTATTTCATGTCATAGTCTGCATGTCTTACATGTCTATCATAGCCGTCAGGCGTCATATCTTTTCCATGGATGGCATATTCTGGTTGCATCAATTCTCAACCGTAGATCTTGGCCATCCATTTCGTAACTTCCCTCTCATGAATACTAATCCGTTGATTTTAGAATCTTTCTAGAAGATCAATCTCATCCATCCATTTGAATGGTTGTCTATAAAAGCAACCCTTTCCCTCCATTTTCAATTTAACAACTAATTATTTTTAGCTTTTTTGCTTACTATTTGCAAGTATTTGCACAACTTCAACAACAAATATGAGGGCAATATTGGCATAAGAAGAAATAGGAGAGACAAGAGAAAGAATCAACTTCAAAGGGGAGTTTTTTATTTCATTTGCTTTAATTTTGATTGCTCTCTTTGTTTGTATTCTCTTGTTTAGATTGGGATAATAGTTTAGAAGTGTTGGCTATCACTTAATCTATACTATTTGATTTTTCCCATTCTTACATGAATAACTCTCCTTTTTCTTCTTTGAGTGCAGATAGTTCTTCTAAACTGACATCCGCACCCATATTGAAAGCATAATTTTTAAGGAAAGCCTCCACTATTTTCTCAAATGTTTTAATGCCCGTGGGTAGGTGAGAAAACCATTCCATAGCTGGACCAGTCAGGCTTCGGGGGAAGAGTCACATTAGATACATGTCATCATATGCGACTTCCATGCAGTGCACCTGAAATTCCCTGACGTGGTTTTTAGGGTTGCCCGTTCCATTGTATTTATCAAATTTGGGGATCTCAAATCCCTTTGGGAACGGTACCATGGTGAGACTCTTATCGAACGGATAAGGGCACAAATTGCCAGGTGTTCTTGTGGTTTTTCATGCTTGCAAGTCCAACACCTGTTGTGAGAGCAATTTGATTTGTGTTGTGACATCCTTGCTCGGATTGAGGGGTGGGATTAATGAGTTGTGAGGTGTTTTATGGGGGGGGGGAGCGTACTAGAGGGTGTTTGTTGCAAGCTTGGTTATGCATTGAAAGCCTGATGGTATGCCTGTATTTGTGTCAACAACACTTGTTGTTGATCTTGTTGTTGATCTTGTTGCTATTGTTCCAACAATGCTTGTTGTTGGTCCATTTGCTGCTGTTCCCATGAAGCCTGCTGCTCATCAATTTGTTGTTGAGCTAGTAAAGCCTGTTGTTGGTCTAGCTGTTGTTGTGCCAACAAAGTCTATTGTTGGTTGAGTTGCTGTTATGCCAATAAAGCTTGTTGTTTAGCTTGCTGCTGTGCCTGAAAGTCTTGCAGGGCTTGTTGATAAGCTTGCAGGTGGATTGCTTGCAATTGCACTTGGTATTGTGCTTGGGCTTGTGCTTGAGCTTGGGATTGGGCTTGAGCTTGGGCTTGTGCTTGGTCTTGAGCTTGTGCTTGTGCTTGTGCTTGAGCTTGTGCTTGTGCTTGCACTTGGGCTTGGGCTTGGGCTTGAGCTTGGGCTTGTGCTTGCTGCTTTTGCTGGAGTATTCTCTGTTGATTGGCTTTTTGAAGGGTTTGGATTAGTATGGTGAATGAGTTTGCCATGTTGGCTTTTGGTGGGATGGGTGGTAGAATGGGACTCATGGCAACCGTTGTGACTAATGAAGAGTTTATGGTGGTGGTTGGGATTTGGGTTGTTGGAGGGGTGGTGGAGATGATTGGTCCTTGAGATGGCATGTTTTGGTATACTTGAGGACCAATTGCAGTGGTGGCTTGTATGGTTTTCACTTGTTGTTGCGATGATGTGGGCAAGAAGAGGGAATTGGGCGTGATGTTCAGATTGTTAGGTTCTGCGAAACCATCGATGCTGATAGGAGGAAGACCCAACCCAAGGGGTGATGTGGTTGTGCATGAAAATGGGGGAAGGGATGGAATGTTTCTTTGGAAAAAAGGATTTATAATGTCAGTTGCTTCAAACAAGCTTCCTTCTTCAAGTGGTAGAGAAGTTTGTACATTTGTTTGACATGCTGGTGTTGCACAGAATGAAGATGAGCCAACATGGTTATGGAAAGTGAGTAGGATGTAGGGGTGGGATGAATTTTACGGAACAGATGTAACCGGTGCGTGGGTGATGACTACTTCTTTGTTAGCCACAAGGTGGTGCTTTTGCAATTCTTGGAACATGGTACTCCCCTTGTTCACATTCGGCGAGGTTGGTGTGATAACCGATGTGGTACCAGGTACTTCTTGATTAATATTCGACAATGGGGATGCGTTAGATATAGGCACATTTGTACTAGTGCTTGCGTCAAGGTCAGGAGGGGGCGGGACCCCTCCTCTTGCTATTGTATTTAGGTATTTGAACATAGCACTGACAATTTTGTGGTTCTCTAGATTTTGAACCATTTCCATGATTTCAGTTTGTGTCATCCCCATGTCTTCATTTGTGTTGTCCTCTTGATGACTCTCCTCTTGAGGATTTTGTGATGATAAGGGAGAGTTGCTTGGGGGATTGCTTGATCCCGCTAGGTTCACTTCAGTGTTTAAATGACTCATGTCCATAGAAGCTGATATTTCTCCGATATTCTCCATGCCCTTCTTGTGTTGAGATCTTGTTTGGACCATAAAAAATAGGGATTTGTTCGATCCTAATCCTTTAAGTCCAAAAGAGAAGAACTAGGGAAGCTAAAAGATCAAAGATGGTGATAATGGTGATGGTTTAAATGGATGGGATGAGTGAAAACCTTTTTGAAGAACTTTTCGAAGGTATGTGCTAAACTTGTAAGGGCTTTTGATTTGATTGATTGTGATAATTTGACTAGATGCATTAAGTCAAACAGGATTGTTGTGAAGTTGTTTTCCCTTGGAAGTTGCGTTATCCTAGGGGAACTTGCACAAATGGATGAATTGACTAATTGCGTAAGCCAATGCGTTTGAGAACTAATAGACTTTAAGAAGTTGTGTTATCTCAAAGAAAATTTTGTCCAATGGTTGAGACTATGTTGGCTAGGTGTGTTAAGCCAAGATATGATGATGTTGATTTAGCCCTCTAAGTTTAGCATGATGATTGATTTTAAAGTTCTTAAAAGGTTTGATGATGAAATGAGATTTGGTTGATGGAGGAATGAATGGGAATGACAACTTTGATCTTGAACCTTAACCTAGATGCGACTCTCTCTACAGAACCTCGGTATTGAAGAACATGCTAGATTTCCTATGGGAGAAATGCAAACCTTTGAAAAAGTTCAAGATTTTGTAGGCAATAAAATGCATACAAGGTGGGATTGTTCCTTGAGGCTTTTTTGTAGAAGTTATATACAAGTCTCTCCCTTACTTCAAGGAGCATCTCAAGGCATTGCTCACGGATTTTTAGACTCACTTTTTTGAACTTTGGCTTTGGGATTTTAATCTTGCAGGAAATCATTGGAAACAACACATGTGTAATTCAATTTGTCTTTTTATCTTGATTAAATGAGGTTCTTTTTATCCAGGACACTTGCTTTCTTAGGTTCCAAACTATATGTCTAGTGTCCCATTTTCTTTCTCATCCCACAAGGTCCTTTGTGTGGAAATCAAGGAAAATAGGGAAAAAGTTCCTTATGTTTATCCTTTATTGAAAACAAATGATAGTAGAACTTGTGCACTTAGAAACCTCTAGGAATATGATTCCTAGGGAAAGCAAGAGTGGCCAACTTCGTCAATAGGTATTTGTTTCCCACAAGGTGTTTGAAATTTCAAGGTTTTTGTGTATGTTCATTTTTTCAAATGTTTTCAAGATTAAGCAATGTGTTCTTTCCAAGCACTTTTACACTCCTAGGATGATGAGGCAATATCTTGTTGGGTTCCCACTTGGATAAATCTAGCTGCGCATATCTTGTGTGAATGGCTAAATGCTTGACCACACTGGCTCCCCTCCATGACACTCACTTATTCAGGTCAGCCAAGCATTAGTACCCATGAATCTCCCATGGCATACTTTCCATTTCCACAACAAGACCGCATGTATAATGTGGGGCGGCTTCAAAGGACATAACCTTTTGCACCAACAAGATAGACAAGGTTTTGGCCTTTTTCTAAACAAGGGGTTCTAATTCGGGCATTTCGTTCATGGGGGATTATCCAACATTGGCAAGAGTCCATTGCTGTCCATCTCATCGGAATAATCCTCATGATATTAGCCTTTGTTCCAATATCCACACTTATATCCCGGGTGGAAGTCGCTTGGCTTTAGCGTGTTCCCGGTTGGGTCATTCCCTTGGGTGATTACTTTTTCCCACAAGGGAGGCCCTCTAAGATAAACAATAGCGAGTTAACATATCCTGTCGTTTACACAACCTTTGTTGAAAAACAAAGAGGAAAACCTCCACAATATGTCGTGCCCACACTCGCATGCTTTGTTCAATTTTAAGTGCCCAAATCGAAATGTGGAGGCAATCTTTTTGACAAATTAATATCACAAAAATGCTTTTGATTCTCAAGATTGCTATAAAGTGCGAGAGAAGCGCATACGCATTTTAATGATGTTAATTTGTGAAAAAATTTGCAAAACATAAAAGACACTTGTTCATTTTAATCCTTAAAGCAATGATGAATTCTTTTTAAAAGCACCAAATAAAGTGTGAAGTTGCCTTGTTCAATTATTACCTTTCAAACCAAATCTAGTGTATTTGCCTAAAGTTCTTTTTAGCCCCTTGGAAATTTTAGAAAACAAAATTTGATTGTTCTTTTTAGGTCCCAATGAAAATTTAGTGTTCTAAGATCAAAAGATTTTACCAAGTTTCTTGAAAAGTGTTGAAGAACACTTAAGTGTTTAGAAATACTTTGCACAAAATAAACATGATATCATAAAAGAAATTTGATTGTTCCTTTTAAAGCCCAAAGTAAAATTAGTTTTCCTAAGGTCAAATATTTTTAACAAACTTTCTTAAGAAGTGTTAAAGAACACTTTTAGTGTTTAGGAACACTTTGGTTTTGTGAACATGATGTCATAATGACTCCTTCCTTTGCTCCAACCTGCAAAATAACAGTAAAATAGAGAGCAATAAAGATGGGAAATCAGATTGAAAGGTTAAAAAATTCTGAACTTAAAAAGCACATGTTAATTTAAAATTTTACTGTCTTCCCGTGGCATAGTTTGGAAAAGTGGTGGAGTTTGTAGAAGCGACAAAGTTTGGAAGACAAGCAGCACTATATAGCGCTGCACGGGTGACTTTGGAAAGTGCTCTACACAGACAAAGAGCACAAAAGCGGCACGACAGAGGTTTGTGGTGCAGTTTGGAAGCGACCTACTTTAAAAATTTAAAATTTATGGGCGGGAACAGTGACGCGGTGGAGTTTGGAGAAATCGTGGTTCAAAATAGGGCCGCGGTGGTGAGAGCAACGGAGTTAGGACCTACGCGGCGGGGTTAAGAAATTTAAAAAAAGACAGGTGGGAATTCCGTAGTGTAGTTTGGACAATGTAACCGTGGGTCGATATGGAGCCACGTAATTGAAAGCGACGAGCTATTGCGCCGTGGAACTGAGAGCGGCGCGATATAGCGCCACGCAGGCTAGTTTGCCTATGTCTGCAACAAAAAATTAGAAACTGCGGAATTTAAAAATGTGATTTAATTTTTTGACTATTCGCCCTCCTTCTAGTGCCAAAAATGTGAACCCTAAACCTGCAATTGCACAAATATGACAAACATTGTTAGTGTTAGATCTAAATGCAAACAAACAATGAGGGATTCCCCATGAAATCCATTTGTTAATAAACTTAAAATAGGAACAAAGGAAGAACAACTAAAATAGATGAAGATTAGTCCTAATTAAGTAAACAACATGATGATCCCATGGGGGAATAGGTGCCAATGATATGTTGCAATTGGCCCTTTCCCAATTTCTATGTGCAAATGTGGGTTGATTGAATCAATGGTCAAATCTCCAAAGAGATTTGAGCATAATCTTGTTATGAGCTATGAAAATTGATGGATGATTGGAAGCAATGAGCAAAATTAGTTCTCAATTGAAGAGAGTAACTTTGCATGTGAGTTGTGGATGAAGATTGAGGAGAAGATTCTCCAATTTATAGATTCAAATCTTGGAAGAGATAGTGGAAATAAGAAATGTGGGACAAAATATAGTCCAATGGCATTGTGCCACTTATCCAAATGTGATTGGATGAGGAATGTGCAAGTTTTGGCCAATGTGCCAATAAATGCAATTAGGTGGCATTTCAAATTTGAGAAATGACATGTTGAAGAGGGAAAGAGGATGAAGTTAATGTCACTTGGCTCAAGGTCAAGGACATGTAAGAGGCTTTTAATGCCTTGTTGGAAGGACCAAGTCCACTTGGCCTTTTTGAATTCAAATAAAGAATATTCCCTTTTGATGCTTTGTGAGGGAAAATAGAAGAATTCATAAATCAAAGTAATTGATTTATTGTGCAACTTGCATTCTCTAGAGAATTTTAGTGAGAAGGATTAACTTAATCAATGTTTTGATTAATTTAATGGAGAATTAGGTGATGTGACAATTTAGAATTAGATTTATGAATTAATTTAAGACAAGAATTGAGAGGAAATGATTAATTAAATAAATGATTTTGATTTATTTAACTAAGGAGGGATATGTTAGATTAAATTAAATAATGTTTAATTTATTTAATTTAATAAAAGGACTTTAGAGAATTTAATCAAATAAAAATATTTATTTAATTAAATAGAGATGTAAGGTTGATTAAATTAAATTGATTAATTTAATCACTGAAAGAGGAAGACCTAATCCAATAAATAACGATTTATTAAATTAAGGGATAGAATGTGATGAAATGCTGAGAATGTGATTTAAGAGGAAACGTTGTTAGTAATCGGGATCAGGTGTGCCAAAATGAACTTGTACATTTTCCATGTCTACATCTTGAAAAGGCATTGAATAGAGAATTCTTACAGTTCATAAAAGATAGAGCACCCATTACATTTAGATACTATTCTCTATTGTGTCATTTGATATTATACCATAATTGAGATAAATGGACCAAATGAATGGATTTGGATAGAATTGATGAACAAGGGAATCCTACACCTATTCAGAAGTGGTGCTATATTTGGGACAGTCGATGTAAAAACTCAAGTTTTGTGATATTCTATGAAGATTTTGTACATAGAATCCTGAGAGTTCTTGGTTACTCAATACTGATATTTCCCTCTAAATTACTATAACTATTTAGACCTCTAGCCCTAAATAAGAGTAGGGTCATACACATAATTTTGGTGATTGGTTCTTCCTCCTTGAAGTCACAATAATAAGAGTTTATGGGTGCCCAATTGATCCACACATACTACCAAAGTTTGTCCCCCTTAGACTAGAATTTCTAGAGTTTATGTGGCAAAGGATGTGGATGGAAAAGGATGTGATGCATAAACAAAAGGGCACATTTCTACCAAATCTAACCAAGTTGGAAGACTAGTCAATAGGCTTAGACATGTTGGAGGAGTTGCAATATTATTTAAAGATAAGATATTCATTGGATTCTGGAAAAGGAAGAGTTTTTAATCCTAAAAATCATATGATTGACATAAGACATAATCTTCTCACCAAGTCAACAATTGTGAACCAAGTAGACTATGAAGAAGATGTGATAAGAAACTACCTTAATTTTCAAGAAGTATTCTATAGAAAGAAAAAATGGGGACTTATGAGGAAACTTGAGGAAGAGAGGAAGCAAAAACACAAAGATTTCCTAGGCTATTTTGTTGAAGAGAACGACCCTATCAAAAGAATAAATTTGATAATTGATAAATTTGAAGACTTATATGGCAAAAGGGAAGCACATCTTCAAGAACATAGTGGTATGATAATTCTAGAGCACACCCTAGACACAACCTCTAAATCTCCCATGGAGCAATTGCCTCCTAAGAGAAAAAAAGACACAAAGCATTGAATCATTAGTCCCTTATGAAGAAAGTGAAGGGGTGGGAGACACTGAAGATGTAGCCAATGTGTTACAATCATTAAAGGGTGATGTTGAGGTCTACCAACCAGTCCATGAGACCAATGCCTATAAGCCTAAAGAAAGGATGGATGATAAAGAAAAATAAAATACATAAATACATGAAGATGAAAGGGAGGTTGCAGCTAGGTGATTCATAGAAGATGACGAGTTTCTTAGAACTCTAGAATTTAGGGATTTTTGGACAAAAAATGAAGATGAAAGAATTTGAGGAAAGGATGGAGATAAATAAATGGGAATTGAAGAATCCAAAAATTATCAAGTGGTGGCACAAACCTTCAAGGAATTAAGAATTTATAATATTGACATCAACCCTCAGAAGGCTAGAGAAATGATTTTAAAAATTAACATGGTCATTTTCCCTAGTTTGGAATTGAAGAATATGTTTTTCCTTGACCAAGTACGGGCCCAAAAAAATCCTATGCTACTTGAAGAGTTTGATTCTAATGAAGGAGTGAGTGGTAGATGATATAATCCCAAGATTGAGACCCTGGCTATATGGATCAAGTAGAAGAACACACAAAAGCCAAAACTATTAGATGTGATACAAGGAATGAAAGGTACAACCATGGTAAGAACATTACAAGACACAACCCCTTTGGAATTTTCCACTATGACTATGCATTCAACCATGTTTACTCGTGCAACTATTAAAGTATTGGAGGGTAGACTAAGAGTATGGGAACAAGCAAAAATTACTAAATGACGAAGTTAATAAGTTTTTCATGGAAAATGTAAAAGTAAAATAGCAGTTAAGAGGAGTAGGAACTTCATAGGGAAAATAAGTGGTGTTATATGGGCCTGTGAGTGCTCTAGTAGATGATGCACAAAATTTTTCTGTTGACACAAAAAAATATACAAGTTGATCCTACACACCTGATCTTGATCTTACTAACATTGTTTCTTCCTGAATCATCCCCTTTACTAATTAATTTAATTGAATAATCTTTATTTGATTAAATTCATCACATTTCATCTCTTAATTAAATAAATCCCCTTTTATTTGATTAAGTCATTCTCTCCTATTAATTAAATTAAGCAATTTGATTTAATTAACCCTATGTCTCTATTTGATTAAATAATTCATTTTATTTAATTAAATCCATAAAGTCATCCCCTTAAATTAAATAAACTAATCTTTATTTGATTTAATATAACACCATTCTCTTTAATTAAATAAATCAAACTTTATTTAATTAAATCTAAAATCATTTTTCCTCTCAACTTTGACTTAAATAAATCCTAAAATCGAATTCAAAATTGTCAAATCACCTAATTTCTACTTAATTAATC
Organism: Sequoiadendron giganteum; assembly: GCA_007115665.2. Lineage (NCBI taxonomy): Eukaryota > Viridiplantae > Streptophyta > Pinopsida > Cupressales > Cupressaceae > Sequoiadendron > Sequoiadendron giganteum. The sequence goes on from CM021102.1 coordinate 72,174,097, forward strand.
AAATCATGATTAATCCTAATCCTAATCACTCCAATCCTCTAGATTTTGCAACTTGCACAATAAATCAATTTATTTGATTTATTAAATCATCAATTTTTATTCAAAAGGGCATCTTTTGTGGAATATTCTTCCAATTCAAAAATCCCTCCAAAAGGGTATGGGTACTTCCAACAAGGCATTTAAGGCCTCTTACATGTCCTTGGCCTTTAGCCAAGTGACATTACCTCCATTTCCCTTCCCTCTAAACATGTCACTTTCAAATTTCAAATTTGAATCTCATAGCATTTATCATGCACATTGACCAAAATGTGCTCATTCCTCCTCCAATCACATGTGGACAAGTGGCCTTCTCCCATTGGCTGGTATTTTGTCCCACATTCACCCAAATCCTTCAATCTATTATTCTTTAAATCTATAAATAGAAGCTTCCTCTATTGCAATATGATCCACAAATTGAGTAAACTTACTATACTCAAATTCATCCTCAAGCACATCTATTTTCATTCATTTCATCAAGATCTTAGCTAGGTTATGTAGATTTTTCATCATGGAGCTTGATTGAATCTACATCAAAGTGGATCACTCATCAACATTGCAACAAAGGAGTTGGGAAAGGGCCAATTTCTACATAGAATTGGCACCAATTACCCCATGGGATTGAGTGTTTACATGCTTAAATAGGATTTCAATTACTTTTCATGCTTTGTTCTTCATTTATTCCTATTTTGAGTATTGTAGATGGATTTCATGGGGAACCCTTGTTTTTACTTTCATATTGATCTAATTATGTGTTTGTCTGCCATGTTTGTGTAGGTATAGGATTGGGGTTCACAATTTCTGATGAAAAAATGAGAGCTCTCGAGAAGGAAGTGGAAGAAATGAAGAAGACCAACAATAAAGACCATAAGGAAGTAAGAAAGCAAATCTGTGAGGCTATAGAAAAAATTCTTGAACATAGGGTGTAGTTGGTTGTAGATAAACTGGAGAGTGTATATGATAGTTACAAATTACTTCAAAAAGCTACTCATCAAATGAAAGCACATATGCTTGTGTTGGATCCCCTATTCAAAAAGTGGCAGCCTATATGCCACACTTTGTTTAAATTGTGTAGAGTTCTACAAAGGAGTACTGATGCTCCTGCAACTTTGAATCCAATTGAGCAAATAATTAAGATGATCATAGATGAATATCAGTTTATACAAGGAGAGGACAAAAGGATTAAGACACATGGATTCTTTCCATACTCTAAAGAAGTGGTATACACGAGAAATAGTAAAATATGATGGCCAACTTAGAAACCTTGAAGAGTGGAAAAGGGAGTTTCGTTAGATTGTTCATAAGTGTATTACCCATATGTAGAAGGATGGTGACATTAATCTTCACAGGCTTAATTTAATTCTGGATGGATTAATTACTTTTGATTCTTGGTATCTAAAATTTGTTACTGATGCAAAGACATTGTTAGATAGTCGGTGGAAGGTTCATATCGTAAATATACCAAGGATCCAAGAATAAAAATGGCCATTGGATTTCATAATATATCAGTGGGAGGAGAAGTATTATGCTTTCAAGGAGTAGGTCACTAGGATGAGAGCATTATGACGTCTATCTGGGAGATGAAGGCTTTTCCAAATCAATGATCACAGGCCTTCTATGATGATTAATGGATTCATAACATTTGAATGTCTTGAATTTTGTATATTTCTTTAATTATGTGAATCAAGCAAATAGTTACTGAAGATTTGTAATTTTGAAATTTTGCCTCATTTTGTAAAGGGCCTGAAGTTTGTTTTCTTCCCATATAAAAGGAGAAACAAAGGCCTTGTTTAAAAGGATTATCATCACCAATAGTAGTAGATAGGTTCAATGATTTTTTTAGTGGCTAATATTCGCCACTTGGCTAATAGTTGAAATTTAGGAATCCAAAATTGGCTAATAGTTTGAGGTATAATGTAACTTGAATAGCCACATTTTTACAAAAAAAAGTTATAGTCTTATCTAAATCGCTAAAGAATTATTTTATTAAAAAAATTACCTCAAAAATTTGCCAAAATATTTGATACATGATTAGATCAAATTCGCCTAAATTTTATAAATTATAGTAGAAATCTATATTAATTCAGAAATAGTATATCATAATTATTAGCTGCTTTAGGACCATATTTCTAATATTTAGTTTCCACCATTTATTTATAATATATAATCTAATGGCCCTTGCTGTATTCCACTAGGTAAAATGTACCCATGATCTGTAGTGCTCTTGGGGTCCATAATTTTAGGTCTCACGAGCATTATAGATTGTGGGTACATTTTACCTCACAGAGTACAATGAGGGTTGTTAGATCAATGATCTAAAAGAAATTTTGAGCCCCATGAGAATTACAGATCATAGGTACATTTTACCTTGCAGAATACAATGAGGATCATTATATTATATTTTGAAACAATGGTGGCAAGTAAATATTATAGTCCACCCCTTAAACCCATCAAAAATTTCCACCCTCGGGCCCCTACTTTTTCATGAGAATTATTTTAGATTGGATGGACTTGCCATCACAATTAATGCATTTTCCTATTATTTTTCAAGATTCACCAAATTTGTTTATAAAATTTTAGTGATGTAAAACAATAGCCAATAAAATTAATATCTTTTTTGAAAAAAAAGGGAATTTTTCCTAAAAAATGAAAGATTCACCAAGATTTTATATATTTTTTTGAAGGGGTTTATTAAAGTTATTACTGGATAGGTTACACTATTATATCATATTTCATCCATCCATTTTAATATCTTAGAAACTTCTACAATTAATGTATATATTTTGAAGCAATATAATGGAGAAGACTATTCTTAATCAGAATCTACTTTCAGTGTTCAACTGTTGTGGTAATTTCATGCTTATATTTTGTGTTGTCTCCAAAGTGTTTTTTCTAAATTATTCAAATTTATACAAATTTCCAGGACACATTTGTTGTTGTTGTGTGATTGTCTTAATTGGGTTCTGGTTGGAGTGAATTAAAGATCATTTCAAGTAAATCATTTTAATTGGTTCCTGCCAAGGATTAAAATCATTTTAAAGTGGTTATTCTAATTGGTTTCCCTCATGCTAAGAACTAAAAATACTTTCACGAGTTCACAATAATTTGGGAGAATAACAGTGGGATTTATAAAGAAGAGTACTGTAACTGACAAACCTAAATGTTTGTACAAAGGTGCAAACATCTAAAGTGCCCAACAAGTTAGAGTTAAGCTGAGGGATATGTTTACCAATCTCACATATCTGTCTCTATTATCATCATCCACTCATCGACTTCATTCACCTAATAGGACTAGGTACTAGTAAAATTTAGAACATTCTTATACAAACATTACTCACACATTTGATTCTTGAAAAATCTATAGTAGGAACTAGTCATTAGCCTTGCATCTACTTCACACCCATGTGCTATTATCAGTAGATTTCAAATCTGACTTAACACTCAGGTACACCTACCTAGGTTTAGCAGAGCCAAAAGAGCATCGGGTTACCAATCATATTCACCTTGTTCATTTGTTAAAAACATACTAAGAGATTGGCACCCTCTTAATGTTCAAAGCCTACATTTTTGAGACCTCATAGGTCCCACCTAAGTTTTTGGACTTGATCCTAAACTTGGCATAGAACTTAATATTTCTTGAAATTTGTGTCCTAAGCTTAGGGTATTAGGACTCATATGCCCCAACTAGAATATGAGCCCCACTTTAGCTTGGACCTATTTTGAATTTAAATTTTTGGCCAAATTTTATTCTCCTAGATCTGATGTCCACTTGTAGTATTGTAATTTTAAGAAATTTGGCATAAAAAAGTATAAATACAAGGTTATTTCACATAATTTCACCTAAGCAATCATAATATCAAGCTAGCAAGTTTACAAGTCACCTAGAAATTTCCATGAGCAAGTGTGATCTAAGCATTCACACATTCTAACAATTCAAGAGCATTCAAGAGCATTCAAGAGCATTCAAGAGTTGATTATCAAGCATTTTGGAGCTACATTCAATATTCAAGCCTCATGTCAAAGTAATCATGCATCATGTTTGTTTTTAAGCTAACATTTGTGATGTAGGTTCTTATAATTCAAGCAAGCATTCAAGTTAAGATCCATATCATACAATCAAGAGTCAGGATCTACATTCATGCTAGCCATTTCATACAAGATTTCAGCCTTTGTTCCTAGGGTTTGATGAGTTGCAACATAGCTTATTTGTTCATTCATCATTCCTTCATTCTATTTGATTTCATTTCAAGGTTTGATTACCAAAACAAGGTTTGACCAAGGAAAACCCCTATTCACTAACAAAACAACATTTTCCCCTCTCTTTCATCTGTGATTTACAGATTTAAGTTGAAGATCCATTGAAGAGAAAGATTGGAATTTTTTTTCAAAGTTGCAAAGTTGTCAAAGTTGTCACCTTTCTTGCAATATTACGGAAAGTCACCTATAGGTTGGAGTTCAGAGTTTCAAACTCAGAAATTGGAAGGGAGAGAAGCTATAGAAGATCACTAGAGGATGTTAGAGTTTTATATCAACCCTGATACTAGGAAAAAATCATCCCTACTAGCGTATGAGTCCCAGTTTACCACTTTTCATAGATTTCCTATAGATCTTGCTTTACCAGTAGCAGATTCCAATTTCAACCCGAAACCCCAAATTGGGACTAAATCACCCCTGTTCGCATATGAGTCCCAGTGTTCATTAAAATTTAGAATTTAAGGATTATAGACCTTGTTTCAAGCCTCTTTAGTTTTCCAAGTGCACCTTTGTTTATCTCTAATTCATTATTTTTATTTTAAGTTTCATGTTCTAGGTTACATTGTTAGTTTTGCATATCATTTACATTTCCTTCTTTCTAAGCCTTTGCTTAGTGGTGAACCTCTTTTTGTCTTTAATCACACCCAAGGAGACCTTATTGCAACCCATTCTCTCAATTGAACCATTAGATTGAGATCTTTAGGGTTTCCTTGAATGAACTAAAGTGAAATAGGGTCCCCTGAGTTATCCATCTCCTAAAAGATGGGCACACCCTATATCCTTTATTTCATCTATCAATTTCTAGATTATCTATTTTTATATCAAAATAGTGCATTTTTATTGTTGGCTAGTTGTATCATTGCATTTTATCAAAAAATCATTCCAAAAAGGACCAATTCAACACCACAAGGGTTTATTAACTCACTTTCTAGGTTGTATGTTAATCTCATGCTCTTTTCCAATTTGAATGGTAATGTTATGATTGAAGGGTGACAAATCCTAATTAAGCCCTAGTGTTTAAATTTTCCAACATATCATTTTGGTGAAAATGACACATTAAAATTATAAACCTTCTAAGTTTGAAGCATATCACCTTAGAGATCTGAGGTTGGAATTACATTGTTTGTCATTCATCATTTAGGCATCCATTATTACATTAAAAAAAGCATAAAAAAATCAAAATTTGCATATCATATTGCATCCTAGGTTCAAATAGGATTAATTTAAATAATCATAGGTCAAATCTACATCTTAATTACATTTAAAATTCTACATTAGGTCATTTTAGATCTAAAATCAAAATCTGAAAGTGTTCATTGCATTCATTTAGGCATTTTGCATATAGTCAAAAAAGTTAAAAGTTGCATTATTTTGTTGCAAAAAGATATCAAGATTATCATTTTCAGATTTTGTACATGAATATTGGTCAATTAGTGCGTTTTAGATTTGAAAATTTCATTTGGAATTGCATTTTATTGGTTGAACGTTTTGAAAAAAAATTGCACACTTGCATTATGTATTGCATAATAATAAATTAGATAAATTCTAAAAAAATATTCACTTCCAGACCTGCACTGTCATAGAATAGAACCATTACACATTATTATAGACACTCAAACTTTGAATTTAGAAAAAAAATTTACTAGATAAAGGTGCCTTGGGGTGGCCTTGTCTAGCTAAATTTGGCTCAAATTTCTATGATAGAAGCCTCTCAAGATATTTTGCCTAGATCTTCTTTCAATTTTAGATCATTGTGAAATAACAGTCTAAACTTCATTGCACATTGTAATAATGGCTAAATGTTTTGGTAAAATATTGACTTATTTGAAATCCTTGGTAGATGTTTCATGTTGTGTGTTTGGAAATAACTCTGATTCAGATGATGAAACTCATATTCCTTTATCTCCCAATGCATATATCCTTAGTGAAGATATCTTGAGGCAAGAGAAGGACATCATGAATGAATTCATAAATAACACGTTTCCTATCCTTGAGAACAATGTGGTCATATATCTTTCAACAAAATGGCCTACTCAACCAATCAACAAGCAACAACACTTGCCATACCACCACTTGAAATGTTTTACACATCACACATGGAAAATGATTTACAAGTCATACCTCAACCTAGTCACATGGAAGAATCTATGGATAACAATCGCATTGAGGTCATACCACCTAATGATCTTCCATCATACAAAAAAAAAGTTACTAACACACCTATTAGCTTGGAGCAATGTTATGGCCAAAGATTTAGGATCTTGACAAAACAAGGATGTGATACCAAGAATAAACATGAAATCCATTCCCTTTTGGAACAAATACCAACTGAAGATATGAAAGGCATAGGTTACCAAGGTCCCCCACCTTTATATAAAACATTTGCTCCACCATCCAAACCACACAAAATTCGTGGCCCTATTAGAAAAGGTTTGTTACCTACTTCACATCCTTTGTCTAATACTGATGTACTTTGGGCACACTTTTACCATTGGGATTCATTACACTACCATCTGTACATAAAAGAAGAGATACTAAACTAAAGAATAAAGACACATCATATTGTGTGTATCATAGAAAATTTAGACATATTACTGATGAATTTTGTGTCTTGAAGAAGAAATTGGAAGAGTTAGACCCTTACAATAATAAATTTGATAGGATAATAGATTAAACTACATTCATTGTTGCTCCTTACCATATGGTAATAGTAGTATTACATAATTCTCATTACTATGCATGGGGGTATTGTAAGTGTGAATAAGTAACAATGTAAATACACTTCTTAATACAAAATTATATCAAGAGAATTAATCAAAGTTAATCTAATTGAAACAAAAAGACTCTTGAAAGTGTCATATTTCTCTCTATCTCCAAATATTTATCAAATCATTATGGCTCTCAGATCGTGTAAGCACGATGAATGTTTAAAATGACAATATGAAGAACGAGAATGATGCTAAATGCAAGAAACTAATCCTATATGATGATTACTAAACTTGACATGAATTTAGATAAATGAAAGCTACAACAAACTAAATGCAGCCATGATTATGAATTAAAATGCTATGATGCTATGATTTCTTGATGATTGCTTGATGCTATTGCTGTAGAGTAAGTTTACATAAAGTTGGGATCTTTTCTTTGTTGTACAAGGTTGTATTTATAGATTTCTAGGCAGTAGATTTGGACAGGGGTAGCAAAAAGAGGTATGGATTCAATCTAGAGGATTGAATGGTGAGAGATGAAGAAGCTGGAGAAGATTTTGGGACTGGTTTCCACCCACGAAAACACTAGGCAAGAGGATAGGAAGAATTGATGGAAGAGGATTGAGAGATTGATTCAAATTTGTCTCCAAATCTTCCTGTGAAGATTGAATCTATTAATTTAGACATAAATTTGACATAAATTAGACATATGATATCTAATTTGGTTTTGAGAAAATAGAGGAATTTGATTTATGCCTTTATTTAAATATTTTTTGATTTATTTAAATTAGCAAAAGGGAAATAAATAATTTAATAAAACAAACTATAGAAGTTGTTTATTAAATTAGAATGGAAAGAAATGATAATTAAAAAAATAAAGTGTTTAACCCTTGTTTAATTTATTCAAATGATGTGATAGAATAAAATAGGGGAAATTGATAATAAAATAAAATAATGTATTTATTTTTGTTTATTTAATTAAGATGAAATAATAGAAGAATTTAGAAGAATTTAAAGGTGAACTATATAAATAAATATTTCTATTTATTTAATAGTAGAGGAATTTAGGATAATTAATCAAATAAGTTGTATTCAATTAATTAGATTCTTCAGACCAATTTTAGGTGTATACATTTTGCCCCTCTTTGAAGTGATGTGATTATGCATTGCTTCAAAGAAAATTTTGCTGCTGCTACTAGTATTGACGAAAAATTTCAGTATGCCCGAGACATGCCCCAAACATTGATTTTCAGGTGATTGATGATAATATGCCCCCTCAAGAGATAAATTCATGATTTGTTGACTTTTCAAAAAATTTCATTTTTATTTTATTTTATTTTTTAATGATTTTTCAATGATTTGATGATGATTTGATAAATATTTGATGATGAAATAATTTATCTCCCAACAAATAGTGGTGAAAATGCCCCTATGATGAATTAATTTTAGTAAGCTCCTTGATTTCAATGTTCTTTGATCACATCAACCTTTGATTTGATATGTTTGATGATGCTGATAGATTTAGATGATCATTGATCTCATGATAGGTGAGATTCATTGATTTGATTGATGATAATTGACCCCCTAATAGGTGAGGATCAATTATTGTTTGTTTGATTGATTGACCTCATGATAGGTGAGGTGCAATGATAGCTTGATCGATTAACCTCATGATAGGCGAGGTTGAATGATTGATTGATGATAATTGACCTCATGATAGGTGAGGATCAATTATAGTTTGATTGATTAACCTCATTATAGGCGAGGTTGAATGATAGATTTATTTAAAAGATTACTGATTTGAGATAATTTGTGATGATAGGAGCCTTTAGTGAATCTAGAGATTCGCGAGGATTTACTCATCTTTGGTCTTTTCAAACCTTGAAACAATCTATTATGCAGACGCAAAACTAATATGAATGCAATCTAATGTTATCATGCAAATGTATATGCAAGCATTGTCATCTTAACAGTCCATTTATCATGTTTTTTTATCATCATTGAGCCTTTAAAATGTTGAAAGTGTGTACAAGCATTGATGGTATGAGTTAGACCATGATGACCTGAGTACGACTTCCATGATTTTTGATAATACAAATGAACACAAGCATCGAGGTATAATTAAACCGAGATGACCTGAGCATTTCTTAATTAAATAGACAAGGATCAATCATTTTAGTGTGTGTATTCTGAATTTCATCAGTGATACATTTGTAGAGCACGTCCCACAACAATTCACACATTAAATATTTAACTCCCAAACAAAAACAAATGAAAATATCATTCTTCTTCCTAGCTTCTCTAGTTCAATTCATCGTCGATTTGCTCCAAATAAATGATAAATAATTTAAAAAAAAACATATCCAACCTTTACTTACAGTGTTTCAATCATTATTCAAATTAGATCATCCATCCTGATTTTGTGATGTTTTTATTGTTTTTTGAGATTTTGGACCAAATCTAACCTAATGACCTATCCTAGGGGCCTCGGGGGTTGATCAAAGATTAGCCTTACCTACATTATACACACAGAGACCACGTAGTTCAACTGACACATACTCATGTGTTTGGCTTGACTTTTTGAGACTTTCCCTTTGACTTGTTTTTGGATTTTGATGTGATACAGATATTCGAAGTGCTTCTGATGGTGATTGATGTTCAAAGTTGGGTTGCATTTTGATCATTTTTTTTGTTGCATTTTTCTAAGCTCATTTTTTCTTTATTGCCCCCAGTGATGAGTAGATGTTGTCCTCAAGCTAGGGTGAGAAATGACTAGTTGCATTGATATGATAATGGATGCAAAGTGATGGTGAAAGTAACGACCATAATATGTACCCTAATAGATGGAAAAAGCTGGTTAAAATCACAAATAGTGCCTATTTCCAGGTTTTCACTATATGCTTTTATTGCACTTTTTCATATTTTTATGATCTCTTTTTTTTTTTACTTTTCTGCTTTTTTTTTCCTCTTACCAAGATGCCTGTTTGCTAGGTTTTCATCAAGGAAACCATTTTTTAGAAGTTTGAAATGTGCACTAGGTGATTCAGGTGTAGTATCTTCTAAGATGGATACTGTTGAGAGGTTTTTCAAACAAATCTCCTTCAGGTGTTGATAGCTAATAAGTGCCTAATCCATACACTGATATGATGACAAAGGGACCTAGCCAGTTAGGTTCAAACTTCCCTTTCTCTATCTTGTTGATTTCTAGGGTTTTCTTTTAGGACCAAATAGCCAACTTGAAAGAATATAGGTTTTACCCTATGATTGTAGCTCCTTGACATTCTTTGTTGGTATGTCATTAGATGGTTGAATTTTTTTTGATGATGCTCATCCAACAGTTCCAGTTCTTGAAGCCTAGATACTCTATAGTCCTCATCTGAAATGATTCCTTTTAGTGACACACGGAGTGATAGAATCTCTACCTCAATGGGTAGTATGGCCTCTGATCCATATACCAAGGAATATGGTGTAGCTCCCAATGGTGTTCTGATGCTAGTTCTGTAAGCCCATAGTGCAGGATTAAGCTGAACATGCCAATCATGTCCAACATCATTAACCGTTTTCTTGAGTATTTTCAGAATTGTCTTGTTAGAGGCCTTTGCTTGACCATTTCCCTAAGGATAATACGGTGTTGAGAAATGATGTTGGATGTGAAATTTGTCACACAATTCTTGGACATCCTGATTTTTAAGTGGTCATCCATTATCAGTGATAATGGACTGAGGTATGTCGTACCGAAAGATTATGTAGTTCAATATGAATGACGAGATATGTTTTCTAGTGATAGTTGTGAGAGGAACTACTTCTATCCATTTTGTAAATTATTTTGTCATTGTGATTATGAATTTGTGTCCATTGGATCAAGACGAATTTATCTTTCCTACAAAGTCCAGTCCCCATTGACAAAAGGGCCATGTTGATGTGAATGGATGTAATTCTTGAGCTGGTGCATGGATCAAATTACTATGAAATTGACACTTTTGGCACTTCTTGACAAACTAATAAGACTCCTTCTCCATACTTGGCTAGTAATACCCTAAACGAAGGAGTTTCTTTGATAGAGTTATACCACTTGAATGAGTTCCACAAATACCTTCATGAACCTCATGTAAGGCTATCTTAGATTCATTATGTTCTAAACATCAGAGAAGAGTACCATCTAGACCTCAATGATAAAGTATGTTGGAAATTAAAGTATGTTGGGAAGATTGGTGGATGAAGTTGCATTTTTAGTTTCTAGAAAGATCAAGGGGGAGGATGTTGTCTTTTAGGTATGCATAGGTTTTTCATAGATGGAGGATTCAATGGTATCTAAATGGTATATGGTTTGGGTTTCTAAACTATTATAAGAAGGATTAGATACTTGTTCTACCATAAACTCATAACGACCACGTTTCTCTAGTAATTGTAAAAGAGAGGCAATTGTTGCCATAGCATCTACCGCTTTGTTTTCTGCCCTTGGAATTTGCTCAAATTTGATATTGAAAAAGTATTGTTTGAGATCATCTATCAGCTGCTTATAGGGCATCAAATTCTCATCTTTCGTCTGATACTCATCATTTACTTGATAAATGACTAGTTGAGAATCCCCATATACTTGTAACTCTGTGATTTTCCATTCAATTGCCACTTTGACTCCAATGATTTATGCCTCATACTCTGCCACATTATTGGTACATTGAGACATTAGTCTATAAGATTTTGGGATAGTGTGTCCTTGGGTTTTAATGAAAAAAATTCTTGCACCAGATCCTCTTTGTGTATATGATCCATCAAAGTAAAGTATCCATTGTTGTGGTGTTACTGTCAGAATGTCTGCATCAAGAAACTCCATTGTCATAGGCCGATCATCTGTTAAACGAGCTTTGGCTAATTGTTCAGCAATCACTTTACCTTTGATGGATCTTCTTTCCACATAATGAATATCAAACTCACTTAAAAGCATGACCCATTTGGCCAGTCTACCCATTAAAGCAACCTTACTGAGTAAATATTTTAATGGATCAGTTTTTGCTATGAGCCTGATTGTGTGAGTCAACATGTAATACCACAACTACTGGGTAGAAAATACCACTGCCAAACAAGATTTCTCAATGAAGGTATAATTTATTTAATAGCCATTCAAAATTCTGCTGATGTAGTAAATGGCTTGTTCCCTTCCTTCATAATCTTCTTGTGCCAATAGTGCTCCTAAAGAAATATCCATTGTTGCAATGTATAGTATTAAAGGTCTTCCTTCTATAGGTGGTGACATCAGATATTGCTTTATTTGGTTAAAAGTTGTTTCACACCCTTGATCCCATTTGAACACAACATTCTTATGTAATAGATGATTAAATGGGTGACTTTTGTCTGCCAACTAGGAGATAAATCTCCTGATTAATTGTAGCCTTCCCTATAGTGACCTTAGTTGACTGATGTTTCTGGGTGGTGGAATTTCCATTATTGCCCTTACCTTTGCTGGATCTACTTCAATACCTTTTTCCGAGACTATGTTGTTGGAGTGAAAGTACACTGAGAAGGGGGGGGGGGTGAATCAGTGTTATTAACTTCTTTACCAAATTTAACTGAAACTGAAAAGAACCAAATATATGCTCTCATTTATCAATGATAGAATCATTCATGTATTTGAATGTAATCACATAAACTAAAATGAGAATAGTGTAACATAGCAGTTTAAAGCATTAAAGCACTTGAACCAAATGAATCACATAAACTCAAATAGACACAAGATATGTTGAGTGGAAAACCCTCCTGGGGTAGAAAAATCACTCCTGAACCTGCTGCTTTTTTCAGGATTTCATTTCAATAATTATTTTGACAATGCCTCACTAACTGATTTTTGAGCACCAACCCCTTTTTTTAGAGACACTAATCTCAAGGAACACCAACCCCTTTTCTATTTTTCAATAGAACATACAATGATACAGAGGATCTCTCTGTTTCCTTGATTTCTGTCAAGTGCCTCTTGATAGACAATGCATAGAATTCTCAAGAGTCAAGAATGACTCTTCAGAGTTCCATTCATTATCAAGCCTTAAGATAGATTGAGGAAAACCTAGTTACAATTTCAATACAATTTCTCATCAAACTATATTACAGTGATATTATTTTTCCTTTTTCTCACACTCTAATTTTCAATCTTTCATGATACAAAATACAAAATAGACAACACACTATGTTTTCCAAATTTTCAGCATAAATGATAATTACCCTATCTCTGCACTTAATAGAACTGCCCCTTTTTTTTTGCTTTTTACTTTTTAGGTTTTTCAGAGATGATTAAGCCCTAATCTCTCTATTTTAAACAATTTACAGATTACATCATGATTTGCAACTTTCGGTTACAGCTAAAACTGTTTTTACCAAACAAAGGGAGGAGGTGACCTTTTTCATTGTTTTTACATCTTTGACAAGTTATTGTTCAGGTAATACAGAGTTTGATTTAGCAGTCTTTCCTCCAGTCTTAAACTAGAAGTGACAAAACCCTATCCAGTCGAGCAGCCTACAAGGGCAGAGCTTAACCAAAATAGTATTAAGACATGCATGTGTGCATGAATAATAACCACTAAAAACAATTGCATAAAAAGTAACTAAAAGTTTATTTTGAGCAAATGAAGCCTCATACAGAATGTACCCAAAAGCAGTTACCCACGACCTCAGGTGAGAGGATGAATAGATAATCCAAGAATAGTACTTAATAAATGGCTACAAAACTTTAAATAACCAAAACCATTATGATGTGAAATAGAAATCATAAACTGATGCATTCAAGAATAGTTACCAACGATTCTATGATTACCCACAAACTGAAATCACTATCCCTTAAGCGCAATAGTAGATTTAACATGATATATTAAATATATATGCATTTTTGAGAAGTAAAATTGACATGCATCAAATCTGCTCGGAAACCACTTGATTTTTCCATTTTTCCATTTTCCAAACAAAAGAAAAAAACATATATCTCCTAACAACCTTGCTAGAGAGGTAATGCATCTACACAATAGTCAAAAGAAGGAATACCTAAGAACAATGATGAGGAAGCTATCATGAAAGAGATTACCAGATCTACAGACAAAAGAAACGGCCAAGACACCTTCCAAACTTAGGCCTTTACCTAGCGGTAGGAAGAAGACACACATAACAACAATTGTAATGGTACTCTTATCTCCCCCACACACTGTCCAAGATCAGAACACCAAAGAGTGCAGAGAAACGACTGAGAGAATGATTCCATGGAGGCGGCCAGTGTAGGGTTTGAGACCCTCGAGCAAGAGAAACAAAGTATTGACCTAAACTTCCAAACCAAGCAAACCGTAATCCTTTGTAAAGTATGATAGAATTTGGAGTCCTAAAGAACAATGATCAAAAGAACTCATAATACTCTTTGAAATCCATGGGCAGTTCAAAGATTTGCATGCCAATAGGCATTATAACATTTGACTAAATTAGACAGTGTGAAAATATCGACCAAGAAGACCTTTGAAGAGAATTGATATGACCACATTACTCATCACATTCCAATTTCCAAATGATCAAGGCTAGGTCACATCCAATGTGACATTGAAATATTAACCAATGCCTTTACCTGCTGTCGACCTTTAGGCCCAAATAAATATCAAACAATAGACCCGATTCAAATGCTAATGAGAGATCAAACTTTATAACTTTAACAAAAGACGATTTTCCATCACATTGAAATCCAATAGCATATAGTGTGCCAAAGATAATGACCAATGCCAAGAGATATCAATTAAAAAAAAAAATGATAGCCACCTCATTATAACCAATGCTATATAATGTGTCAAATAGTATCCAAAACCTTGTGAAGAGATAAAGACTGAATCCATGCAAAGTTCACAAAGTCATAAAACACGATAATGATCAAACCCCTATAATATGCCAAAAACTGAATACCGAGTGCTCAAAACATTAACAAAATTATTCCTCATACCCATGCCACTGACTAAAAATAGAGAAATATACCTTTGACAAATATCAAGAACATATTTCAATTTCAAGATGCTTGTAACTAATCAAGCCATAATTAATCAACCTGTAGAAAAACTGATCATGCCAAACACATGTAATCAAGTGAAACACTGAAGCATAAATTATCAAATCTGAACCATGTCACCTGAACAATGGAACATAGAACTTGTAACCAGAAAGCCTCAACTGAGATCTGCACATGGAGTTAAGTTATCAGTACCACCATATATAGTAACAACATTGAAGTAAATATGCCAAATAGGAGAGCAGATCAACTGAGTGAATAACCATCAAGATGCCAAAGTACCATAGATTGTCATCAAGGACAAATTTGCACAAGAGAGATTCAACAAACTCCCCCTTTGTCCTTGATGGCAAAAACTGAGCCACCAAGCCAAGATGAAGTATAGGAACTAAATGCTCATAATTCTCCCCCTTTTTGTCACAAGGATAAAGGGAAGTCAACACAGATAAACCAGAAACAATTGTGAAAATCCAACAAATTGTAGATGTAACCTTTGAGCAGCAAAGTATGAGCCACAGGAAGAGCTAACCAACTCCCCCTATCACCAAGATAGACAACTCCCAATCTAGACCGAAGTCTTTCAAAAATATCTTTAGCCAACGGTTTTGTAAAGATGTCAACAACTTGTTCTTGTGTAGGAACATATTGAACAGATACCTCATTAGCTAGCACCTTTTCATGAAGAAAATGAAACCTTATAGCTATGTGTTTAGTTCAAGAGTGCATAGTAGGAATTTTTGAGATATTGATTGCACTAGTATTATCACACAAAATAGTAATAGGTTTTGGAATTTAAATACCCATGTCTGATAATGTCTATGACATCCAAATTACCTAAGTGCAACAAGAAGTGGCAGCTATATATTTTTCTTCAACCTGCACAGTCAGAATCAGTATATGCCACTAATGAGAAATCATTTCTTTTGGGATACTAGAGCCCATAATCAATTGTGCCTTGTACATATTTAAGAATCCTTCTAATAACATTAATGTGGGATTCCTTAGGAGATGCCTGAAATTGAGCAACCATGCAAACAACTTGCATTATGTCAAGTCTTGAGGCTGTTAGATATAATAGGTTGCCTATCATTGACCTATAGTCAGTTGGGTTGATAGCAGGAAAATCATCAACCTTGCTAAGTTTACAGCCTGTAGCCATTGGAGTGCTAACTGGATGACATTCATCCATTTGAAACTTTTTTAACATTTCTTTTGCATATCTTGTTTGAGATAGAAAGATGCCAGATTCAAGTTGTGAAATCTGAAGACCTAAGAAGAATGATAGTTCTCCCAACATAGACATTTCAAATTTAGATTCCATGATTTGTGAGAATTTTTGACTCAAGGCAATATTGTTGCAACCAAAAATGGTGTCATCAACATAAATTTCAACAACAAGAATATCAAATCATTCAATTTTAACATATAGATTGCTGTCTACTCCTCCTCTAATGAAACCTTTTGACAATGACTGTCCAATCTGGAGTACCAAGGTCTAGGAGCTTGTTTTAGGCCATATAGAGCCTTTTTCAGCCTATAGACATGATTGGGTTTTGTTTTTTACAAGTAAACCCTTCAGGCTGTTCTATGTAGACTTCTTCTTCTAAGTACCCATTCAGAAAGGCAATTTTTACATCCATTTGATATATAGTAAATTTTTTAAAAATAGAATATGCCAAGAAAATTCTAATTGATTCAAGCCTAGCAACTGGTGCAAATGTTTCACTGAAGTTAATACCTTCTTGCTGAGAATATCCTTTGTAGACATATCTAGCCTTGTTGTGAACATGGACACTTTCATCATGTTTGTTTCTAAAAATCCATTTACCACCTATGACATTTTTGTCATCTGGTCTTGGGACAAGCTCCCAAGTCTAGTTTTTCTCAATTTGATTGATTTCATCCTACATTGCATTAAGCCAACATTCATCAGTTAGAGCTTCATCAAATTTTTTGGGCTCAAACTGAGTGATTAAACAAAAAGTAGCGAGCTTAGCTATGTGAGCTTTTTCATCATAGTTAACTGTTCTTTTCCTTGTTTGAACTCCTGTAGATTTATCTCCTATAATCAGATCTTTAGGATGATTCTTAGCAAGAGATTTTGAAGGAGTTTTAGTTACACATTTCTCACAGCTAGTTTCAGCATGTCCAAATTTTGCTTCAGCTAGTTTAGGACTTACTGATTTTGTTTTAGGCTTTGCAGTTTCAAAGCCTTTAGAAATTATATCAAGTTCAAATTCTTCCTCTTCATCATCCTACATAGGTTCAGCATCTAAAAGCAGATTTTCATCAAATTTGACATTTATAGATTCAACAATCTTCTCCAGTCTATTGTTAAAGCATTTAAAAGCTTTGCTGTGAGTAGAGTATCCTAAGAAGATACCTTCATCTATCTTAGATTGAAAACTTCCTAAGTTATTCTCGTCTCTCTTGATAAAACATTTGCAGCCAAATATTTCGAAATATTTAATTGAGGTAGATTTACCATACCACAGTTCATATGAAGTGAAATTTGATTTCACTCTGATTTGGACTCTATTCAAAATGTAGATTGCTATATGAACAACTTCTTTCCAATACATGTTTGGCAGATTTGTTTCATTCAACATAGTTCTTGCCATTTCTTTTACAGTCCTGTTCTTTCTCTCAACTACCCCATTCTGTTGGGGTGTTCTGGTAGCAACATACTATCTTTTTATGCCATGTTTGTCATAGTAGTCTATGAATTATTGTGAGGTGAATTCACCACCTTTGTCAGATCTTAAAATTTTTAATTTTAAATCCGACTCTCTTTCTACCATTTTTCTAAAAACTTTAAAATATTCAAAAGCTTCTGATTTATTCTTGAGAAAGGTAACCCATACCATACGAGAGTAGTCATCAACAAATAGCATGAAATATTTCTCACCATTGATAGATCTAGTCCTTGTAGGACCACATAAGTCAGTATGAACAATTTGTAGAGGTTTAGTAGAGGAATGTTCCTTGGATTTAAAGCTTACCTTAGTTTTCTTTCCTTTGAGACATTCTTTGCATATTGCATTATTAGGCTTTTTTCAAAATAGGAAGACCTCTTACATTCCGATTTTTACTAATTCTAACCATATTGTAAAAAATTAATATGACCTAGTCTCTTGTGCCACACCTTACTTTCTTCAACAGGACTCATTAAGCACATACCTTGATTGTTTTCGTTTCCAGAAGTGTCAAGTAAATTTTAGACATTTCCCTTAGTCCTTCTTTCAACAACAATAGCTTTTCCAATCTTGTTTTTGATTTCACACCCCTGTGAAGTGAAAAGACTTGATAGCCACTATCACAGATTTGACTGAAACTCAAAAGGTTATGTTTTAATCCTTCTACATAATATACATTGTAAATAGGAGTGTCTTCATTCAGAAAAAGAGAACCTCTACCTTTGATTTGAATTCCAGAGTTGTCTCCAAACTTTACATATCCACCTACATAATCTTCTAGATTAGTAAATTTTTCTTTGTCACCTGTCATGTGGTTTGAACAACCACTATCCAGGACCCATAATTCCCTTTTCTTTGAGTGGAAGGCAATTTGAACTAACATAGTCTATTCTATGTTGTTGACAACTTTGGGTTTCTAGACCTTGATTGTTTTCAACTATTTATTCTACTGATCAACATTACATTGCTTAGCAGAATGACCCAAAGAATTGCATGTGAAACATCTAATCTGTCTTGCAAAAATATGATTCTTCCTAAAGCCAAATCTAGGAGTTCTATAATTCAAATATCTACAAGAGTTCACCTTGTGACCGAATTTATTGTAGAAGTAACAATACCAATAAAAGAAAGGGTTGGAGTTATAAGCCATTCTATTGCTCCTAAAAGGATGAACATGATCCTTATCAAAATCAACATGTTTGAGTTCAAGACTTTTGTTTCTAGTAACAACATTGTCCTTTGCACTGTTATTTGAACATTCACCTTTCACAAAACCAATACCAGTTTTATCATTGTTTAGTTTCTGTTTACTAAGCATGTCATTAAGTTTAAGAGTGCTCTCATGTTTCTCAATGGTCTTTCTAAGATCTACAATCTCATGTTCAAGTTTTTGAATCTCTTGATATTTAAAGCTTATGCCAATATGAAGACAGTCTTCAACTCTTTTAGATTCTTCAAGTTGAGTTTTTAATGAGACTATCTCGAGATTTATGAGCTTCTCTTGTGAAGTATCTTGAGCAGTATTTTGTTCCGACATTTCTTAGGGTTTAGTCTGACATTGAAATTTTCTAGCCTTGTGAATTTTTTCCCAGGATATCCAAAGGTCCTTCTCTGGAATAAGATTTAGCTAAAATATCATCCACGTAGTCCTCCATAAAGGTATGCATCATATCATGGAAGATAGTGGTCATTGCTCTTTGATAGGTTGCCCCTACATTTTTCAATCCGAAGGGCATGGCATTCTAGCAAAAAGTTCCCCATGGACAGGTGAATGCAGTTTTCTCCTAATCTTCTGGTGCTACCTTGATTTGGTTGTAGTCGGAGAAACCATCCATTATTGACAACATGGCATGCCCTGCTGTTAAGTCTACGATGATGTCTATATTAGGCAAGGGGAAATCATCGTTAGGGCATGCCTTATTTATATCCCTGAAATTTGTACATATCCTAATACTATTATCCGACTTTGATATAGGTACAATATTTGATATCCATTCGGCATAATCGATAGACCTAATGAATCCGAAATCCAATAATTTCTTCAGCTCAGCC
The DNA here is from genome assembly GCA_007115665.2 of Sequoiadendron giganteum. Taxonomy (NCBI): domain Eukaryota; kingdom Viridiplantae; phylum Streptophyta; class Pinopsida; order Cupressales; family Cupressaceae; genus Sequoiadendron; species Sequoiadendron giganteum. The sequence goes on from CM021102.1 coordinate 72,193,863, forward strand.
TTTACCATTAGTGCGATGTGTGGATGCATCTTTCTCAATTTTTGTTTTACAGGTTTGATCCTTGTAGGTAAGGACAAATGATGCATTAAAAGATTTGGGTCCAAACCCGACATATCGGAGTATGACCAAGCAAAGTTAATGCTTCTTTCTTCAAAGAATTTGATAAATTCAGGTCTTTCTTGTTCTGTCATAGATTCTACCAGATGTAAAATCTTTGCTCTTTCTTCTGTGCCAATGTTTACAGAATGTGTAGGCTCTAAGAGCACTGATGACCTTTCATGATATTGCTCTGGAAGGATGTCACATCTCCCATATTTCAATGCCTCAAAGAGGCTTTTACCATCTGATGCATTCTTTATTTTTTTCTTTTCAAGATCTAATACTGCAATAGAATGGTTTTCACCATTAGATCCATTATTCCTATTGTTTATTTTTGCAACTGGAAGATTTGAAACCCTCCATTCGATCCACATTGTTATGAGATTTATGGGTAGAACTTGTATCAGGTTCATCATAACAAAGGAAATTTATGATAGCGTCATCATTTGCATAGATGGGTATATTTAGAGGTTCAATGGGTTCCTAGTCAATAAGTTCGGGATGGACTAAGGGTAGGAAGTCATCGGATTGAATTGGGTCAATGGTGATAAGGGTTCAGACAATTATGTCATTACAGTTGTTACTAGGGATGTCGAGGTCAATGATGCTACTCTCCTCAAGATTATCTAGTTCATTCGATGTCTGTTCATCCTCACTTGAGTCATCGATATTTTGTGATCCTAATACAAATGATCTAGACCCTAAGATTTGTCCCTCCTCATGTATAGGTGCATATTGTTTTATGAAATCAATTTGGACATCTGTGTAAGCTATATCAGAATATAGATCCCATTCATATTCATTAGAATCCATTTTAGAGCTATCTCTTACCTAAAGGATTCTTTCAACTGCCTTCTTTTTCATTTCCTGTTTTTCTTCTTCTAAATATCCCAGTCTTGTCTTATCTTTTGAATGAAGAGTAAGAGGTTGAATAGGTTCCACAATGCCTTCTTTCCTTTTCCAACATGTCCTTATCCTTCATAACCCATTTTTTTCTAAAATAGTCTTTCCTTTTCCATACTTATTTGTCTTGATTTTGATGTTTGTTGATGTTGATGTTTCTTCATCTTTGTACAACCAATTGAGGATAGGTTTGTTTTCTGATTCATCTTCTATAGTATTGGCTCTCACAAATCTTTCCTCTAGAATCATGGCAGGTTGTGATGTTTGTTCTTTTATCATTGATGGTTGTCTATACGACTTTGTAGATGGCATCAATTGTGAAAGATTAAGAGACTGCTCAATGGAATATTGTCCCATGCCTTTGTCTATTAGTTGGACCTGTTCTTGGAATTTTTGTGATAGAGAATTTAGAGGATCCTTTTTATCTATTAATTTAGTTTCAAAAAAACTTGTATCTTGTGATTTATCCTTTTTCTCCAGCCACTTCAATATAATGTTTGGAGGTTTTTCACCATCTGATGAATTTTAAGTGCATGCTTCCCTATTGTGAGGCACAAAAGTGTCTTGAGAAGTTTTGAGTGTGTTACAATGTTGAGGATTGTTACAATTTGCTGATATAGTCACCTCTTGTCTATTTACTGGAAATTTCAAACATTGGTGATAGGTCGAAGTTAGTTCCTACATTTCGTGAATCCATGGATGTCCTAAGAGTATATTGTAGGTTAACTCTTTTTCCAGTACCTGGCATGATATATTTTTGATCATTGGTCCCACTTGAATGGGCAACACAATTAGTCCTTTAGAAGATCTCTCTTCCTCATCATAAGCTTTTATTGTCATTTTCCTTCGAGCATCAATAGAATTACCTAAATACCCTAGTGCATAGATTAAATTTAAAGTTCAAATGTTCAAAATAGCTCCCCCATCTATTAGGACTCTTTTAACACGATGCTTATCGATCAATAATTCAATATGGAGGGCGGTGTTATGTGGATGATTAAGGGACACATCATCTTGTTCAGAGAATGATATATAGTGTGGCGTGGTCAAGTGTCCCACCATAACCTAGAATTGGAAAAAATCTAGGTTGTTGGGTACTGTGGTGGCAACAAGTGCTTGTTCTAAAACTTCCTTATGTGATGGTGATTGTTTAAGGAGTTCAAGTATTGATATTTGCATTGGTATTTTCTAAAGTTGGTCGACAATGTTGTATTGACTTGGAGGTGGAGTTGTGTTTTTAGGCACTACTCCCTTTAAAATTACCTTGGATTGCCCCCTTGTCATTACATTAACCGGTTGATATTTTTTCCTTTCCTTGATTTTTAAAACATTTATCTAATTGTTGGATATTTGTACGCTCAGGATTAGATCTAGGGGGATAATGTCACTAGTTTTGTTGTTATCCATGTGATTAGTGATCGTAGTATCACTTTCTACTTCGGATAAACAAAAGATCATGTTATCGTAAACGTGATTGACATTTTTGACTTTACTATTTGTAGAAGATGACTCTCACTTGTCATAATTTTGTAAAGGGTCTTTAAAGGCTGTATGATCGTTGTTGTTTTGATTTCCCTCTACGCTTACCTTTTTGTTGTCAATCAGATCTTGGACTATATATTTTAATTCCATGCAATAATTTGTTTTGTGTCCCTTATTGTTATGGAAGTTACAATAATCTGTGTCATTCCACCATGGTGGTTTGACTTTTGGATTCCAAAATCATTCTTCTCGTGTACTGATAAGATCACTTGCAACAAGTTCCTTCATTACTGATTCCAGTGTTTGGCCTAATGGTGTGAATCGACGCTGGTTTGATGATTTTTGGTACGTTTGTGGTTTTGATTCTCCTTTGTTCAGATTATTGTTGTGATTGATATTTGGCTTGATGTTTTAATCACTATTTTGGTTTGTTTTTGTAGTAGAGGCTGTCAAATTAAAAAATGGCTTTGCATTTTGTAAGTCATTTGCAGTTTTGTTGATCCTAGTATTTCTGTTCTTTTGCCAGAATTTAGATTTGTCATTGTTGGTGTATTGATTTGAGGAGTTGGTGTTGTTTGATTTTACATTGTAGTGTTTGATCACCCCTCATTTGAATAAAGATTCTTCGATTTAAGGCCATTTTCAATCACCTTTTCAAATGTTGGAGGGCATTGTAATTCAAGCATAACTCATTTCATCAGTCAAGTTATCAATGAATAACTCCATTTTTTCTTCCTCAGGTATGGTGTGAGGATACCTAGCAAATAGTCTTCACCATCATTGTAAAAAGGACAGGAATGTCTCACCTTTGTTTTGCTTCATGCTATAGAGGTCCTTTATCATGACGTCATGTTGGATGTTAAAAGAATATTGTGATATGAACCTATTGACAAGCTCTTCAAAAGTGCGTATTCCTGGTTGTAGTTTGGAAAACCATTCCATACATTTCCCTCCTAGGATTCTTTGGAATAACCTCATTAGGTACGTTTCTTCATGCACAAATTCTAAGCTCATGGTCTTGAATTCCCTTATATGGTCGATCAGATCTGTCTTACCATTGTATTTGTCATATCTTGGGAACTCGCAATGTCTAGGGAAACATATCATGTCTACTGTTGAGTCAAAAGGATAAGGACAAATGTCCTATAATGCATACCTCTTCATGTTTCCCTTTGTTATGTCTTGTAGTTGTTGATGTAAGTTCTGCATTTGACTTGTTAAGGCAACAACTGGATCTACATTTGGTGTGTTTTGTGGTATTTCAGTTTCATTTGTCCTAGGTGCTTCTTTTAAGCGATTGACATCAAAATTTTTGGGAAGTTTGGTACCTAATTCAACTAGCATTAGGAGATATTTCTCCATGTCTTGCTCTAAGATCTTTTCCACAAATTTATGGAATTTTGGGTCTTGTTGCACTACTTGTATGTCCTCTGCTATTATTTCGTTTGTGTCATTTTGATGAAGTCCACTCCAAGGATTTTCTTCACCCATAATGTTTGATGTTTCAGTTTCTTTTTCCTTAAATTTTTGTCTTTGTGATCTTGTCAAAATTGGCATACGAGTGTTTGTTACTTTCACTAAACATTGATCTTCTATGCTTGGATTAGTCTCAATTGGATTTTAACAAAGTCAAATAGAATGATATATTCTATTGATGAGACCAAGTTAAAAATCTGATATTGTGTTTTGTTTCATGATTGTAGGATGTCAAAGTCCTGATGAGGAAGCTTAACTCAATAATCCAAATTTGTGTTTTGATAATTGGACACTTTGTAGATTACAAGATCCAGGTTTTAGTTGAAAGAATTTTGACTTGTAAGAACTTATTTTGTTTTAGGTCTAAGACACTGTCTGGACTGGGAAGATAGTTCTTGTTGATAAAAATCAGTGTTATAGCTATTAACCAATCTGATTAATATGTTTGTAAGCTCTCTATTTTTTTGTAGTTTTTGGAAGTGTTGGGTCCCAAAAACGCTAGTTTAAACCATGAGAGGTTGCCAAGCTCTCACAATGCTTTTGGCCAACTAACAAGGACAATTGATGCAATTGTTCCTTCTACTCTTTAGGCTCTGCTAGACCTAGGCAGGTGTACCTATATGAGTGACATAGATTTTGAATTTTACTTTTCCTACTTGATCTAACTGTCCACAAATGGAAATTTGAAAGTGGAAAGAATATGATCCTAACTTGGTATGAGTTGCATGAAAATATGAATTAATATGTTTAATTTAGAGATGTCAGATGAAATGGAAAGAACTGATGTAATCTAAATAGGGGAGACCAGTGCCTTGTTGGGTAGAACAGAGTCAAATGAAAGCTTTTAAATGAATGGTTTCTATCTGGCAGGGATTCTAATTATTTGGCATATGATATTTAGTCTATAGCTTGTATAAACATGCAAGGATGTAATTATCAACCTCTTCTTAATGATCCAAATGATAATTCCTAGATTACTGTGAATGTTTTGAAGGAATTACTCTTTGCTTGAAAGACCCAACCAATCACATCACACAAATACAACAAATGTGTATTGATAAACTGAGAATATACTTGATATGTCAATTTAAATAATAAAGAAACATCAACCTTGGAGACAACTTGATAATATTCAAAATTATTTCAAGAAATAACTGATACCAGAATAGTTCCACAACATCAAATTTTATTCATCCGATCGTTCAAGATTTACACATGCATCATAGTCTCCTTGAATGTCATTCCTGAAAATATTTGCAGCAATATTCCTTTTTCTTCGCTTCTCCATTTTTATTTCAGATTTTACAAGTATTTATACATTTTTAGATCAAGGGTCACGACCTTTCATTTTCTGGTTATGGTCATTTACATTTCATAGTCGAAAATTAAAATATTTAATTAATTGCCTTGTTGGAAAATTAATCATTTTAAACTATATTCGGGCCTTTAATTTACTTTATATCTTTCCCGCCCTTTAATTTTCGCTTTCCATGACTTTTGACATCTTTACCGCTATACCGCGGTCATGCCATTTATACCCTGTGGTATGGCGGTATATTGACTTTTCAACGGTCTTCATAGTTTCTGTCGATCGCTGTTATCTTCATGTTTACCGTGACCACCGCGACCTTTGACTTTCCTACCCGCGGTATCGCAGTATTTGACTGTCACTCTCCTTCCATTCTTACCGCCTTACTGTGGTCTATGTCTTTGCTACGTGCGATACTGCAGTAGCCACTAACCGTCATCCTTCACCTTTCGCCGACTGTTGACCTGACTGTTGACCGCTACCACGGCCACCACGGTCTATGTTTTGACTGCGTGTGGTATAGCGGTAACCGCTAACCGCTACCGCCAACTGCCAATTCATCGATGCCTTCATCGGTCATCTCACTGCCACCGTCATTGTTACATGTTTACTGCAGCCACCGCGGTGTATGACTTAACCTTTTGCGGTACTGTGGTAAAGGTTACCTTTGTTGTCTATTGATTGCTACCATGACCACCACGGTCTATGCTTAGATTATGTGCGGTAGCGCGGTAAACCTTTACTGCTTGTTCTTTAGCTGCCACCGCCATACCGCAGGCCCCTTTGTGGGAGGCCGCGGTAAAGCGGTAAACGACATAAAATGTGATTTTAAGGAAGCGATAAGGGCACTAAATAAATATAGATGGAAAGGATGATTTCTAATGGAGGGATAGTGAAAAATAAATAAAAAACCTTAGGGTAATGATGGAAAATTAATCTTCAAACAGGAAAACCTTAGGACTTATATGGAATTTTTTAGTTCTAACAGTGGCTCCGTCTAGGGATGAATGATTGTGAGATCATTGCAAGGATCCAAATCTCTGGGTCAGTAGACCAAACATTATGATGAGATCAAGTGGAGATGAACATGATCCTAAACTACTGTACATGGAAAAAGATCAAATAAGGGATTCAAAGACTGTCCATGTACTGGCAATTTCTGCATCCTTTTCTTCCTATACTACTATGCATGGAAGATTTATGAGAAGTTTTCTTCAAAAGATTTCCATGCACTAGCAACCTTTGATTCTCTGTGAATCTTAAGAAAAAAAATTCTTCATAAATTTCCCATGTACAGGCAATTCTTGCTCTTCACCACTCATACTTTATAAATAATATGAATCCTCTCCCTGCTTGCCAATAATAACAAAAGGTCCTAACCACAGTGCCTCAAATTTTCCATGTTTTCCCTTCTCTTGGCATCTAGCATTCCACATTAGTACTAGATCATCCTTTTCAAATTTCCTATTTCTTGTCTTTTTGTCAAACAAATATTCCATTTGTGCTTGCAACTTCATGTTCTGGTTTTGAGCTATTCTTCTTACTTCATCAAGTTCTGCAAGTTGTTCTATTCTCTCCTCCATTGGTTCAGGAACATCTATATCTTCTTGAAGGATAAATTTGTAAACTAGCAGTAAATTTTGCAAAGGCATCCTAGCTTGTGTCCCATAGACTAATTCATATGGGGATTTCCCAACTGCCTTTTTGACAATAATTCTGTCTGCCCATACAACCAATCTTAACTTTGAATCCCAAGATCTTTTGTTCTTACCGAGCATCCTTTTTATGATTTTTAAAAGACTCTTGTTACTAGATTCTGCCTGACCATTAGCTTGTGGATGATATGGGGCAGAATAAGAAATATTGATACCATATGTCTTACAAAACTCTCTGAACTCATCTAACCTAAAACACATGCCATTATCTGTAATCACTCTTAATGGTGTACCGAATCTAGTGACAATGTTATCCATTAGAAAGTTGATCACAACCTTACTTGTTGCTTGCTTGGTGGGGATTGCCTCTACCCATTTGGTGAAGTAGTCAGTGGCCACTAGTATCCATCTATGTCCTCCACTTGACTTCTCCTAAATTTCTCCAATGAAGTCAATTCCCCATTGGTGAAAAGGGGCTTCAACCTGCATAGGTCTTAGTGGTAGAGCTCCCTCATACTTCATTTTTCCTGTGAAATTTTGGCATGCCTCACACTTCCTTACATATGAAAATGAATCATTAAAAAATTTTGGCTAGTAATAACCTGCCCTGAGGATTTTATGTGCAGTTGTCTTTGTTGAATAGTGTCCTCCACAGACCCCTTTGTGCATTTCTTTTAGAACATGATTAGCCTATGATTCATCTAAACATAAAAACAACATTCCATCCCTGTTTTTCTAGAGCAGATCTCCTTCTATGAAAACATACTTTGAAGCCTGAAGTCTTAAAGTTCTTTTTCAATTATCATTGAGTCCCTCTAGGCATTTTGTGTTCCTAAGATAATGCATGATTTCTGTGTACTAGGGTGTATGTTCAATGCTTGCCACAACATTCCTTTCTTCATGTACATTGCAGATCTGATTTGCCTCAATGTTTGTTTCTGCCATCAATTTGGCCAATCCCTGGCCCCTTATCAATTTAGTGATCTGTATTTCCATATCAAATTCCTGAATTTTGTTAATCCACTTACATCTTTTCCCTTTCACTTCTGATTGTGTCAAGATGTCTTTGACTGCTACATGAGGAACATATGCAATTACTTTGGCTCCAACAAGATAAGGCCTGAAAGCTTTTGTGGCCTTTACCAGTGCAAAGGCTTGTTTTTCCATTATGTCATAATTCAATTCTGCTCCCTGTAAAGATTTACTAAAGAAAGATACTGGTTGCTCATGACCATCCTCATTTTTCTGTAACATGATAGTAGCTATTTTATGTAGGGAAGCAAATGAAAATATCTGAAAAGGCTTTGTGAAATCAGGAGACTTGAGGACAGGGGCTTCCTTAATGGTCTTTTTTATGGATACAAAGGCTTCTAATGCTTCTGGGGTCCATTCAATTTTTTGTCCCTTTTTTAACATTTTTGATATGGGTTTGACAATCTCAGCAAAGTTGGATACAAATCTCCTAACAAAATTAATCTGCCCAAAGAATGACTAGATGGCTTTCACATTTTTAGGGACAGGGACTTTATCTATAGCCTCAACTCTCTCAGGATCTATCCTAACTCCCTCTTTTGATACAATGTGCCCTAGGAGTTTCCCTTTTGTAACAGTAAAATGACACTTCTTAGGGTTCAAACTAATGCCATATTCTAAAGCCTTAATGAATATTTTTTCAAGGTACCCTATATGATCTTCAGCTCTTTTTGAGTAAGCTATGAGGTCATCTTGATACACAACCATTATAGCATTGATCAAATCAGCAAATGCTAAATCCATAGCCCTTTGGAATGTTGCTCCTGCATTGGTGAGACCAAAAGGCATTCTTACATACACATATGTTCCCCATGGGGTTGTGAAGGTTGTCTTATACTGCTCACATTCTTTGACCTTGACCTGGTTATAACCAGAGAATCCATCCATCATAGACAACAACTCACACCCAGTTACTTTATGCAAAATAGCTTCCATGTTAGGCAGTGGGTAGTTATCTTTAAGAGATGCTATATTTAAATTTCTGAAATCTACACATAGTCTTATATCTCCATTCTTCTTCCTAACAAGAACAAGGTTTGATACCCATGTTGAGTGCCTCACAGGTTTGATAATACCTCTATCTCTAAGCTTGGTCAATTCTTCTTGCATTTTTGGTTCCAGAGTGGGGTTAATGGGTCTTTGTTTTTGTCTAAATGGATTTGCATATGCTTTCAGTGGAATTTCATGTTGAAATAGATCCTCTCTGTATGCCTTGAGGTCTTCATAAGACCATGTGAACACATGTTTATATTTTCTCAACAACGAAATCAACATTCTTCAGATAGTAGGGCTTATCTTTTTCCCAATATATACCTTTCTTGGTGATAGTTCAGTCCCCAAGTTTATTTCTTCAATATCTTCCCCTCTGACTGGGGTTTGTTTCATATGGGATCGATCACTTCCATCATATACTCTTTCCAAGGCTACCAATCCTTTGGGAAGTTTAATAGTTTTGAGTTGCAGGACCTTCTTTCCAAACACTGTCTCTTCTCCATTTTCTTCTTCTATAAAGGCGTTGAAATCAATTTCTTGAGCCTCATACTGGTCTATACATTGAAGGAATTTCAAAAGGTCAGTATCATCATTGAAAACCTGCCAACTATATATGTTGTCTGGTACTGCAGGTCTTGTTTTGAATTCTAGTTGGGAAATTCCTGCCAGTGTGATATCATCTTGTTTTAGTGCTACATTGGCCAAAAAATCTGCCATTATGTTCTTTGATCTGTCCACCCAATCAGTGGAGAAAGCATCAAATAGTTTAATTGTATCCCATATAGCATTTCTATATTGTTTCAGTCTTTAATTTTTTGCCACATACTTTGATCTAATCTGAGATACAACCAGTTCTGAATCTCCAAAGAATGTTAAGTTTTTAATTTTGTGTTTAATAGCTAAATTTAGACCAGTCAGCAAAGCTTCATATTCTACTATATTGTTTGTACATTCAAATGCTAACAGAAATGAATATTTATAAGTCGAACCATCAAGAGATATAAAAACTATACCAGCTCCATTACCCTCTTGGCTACAAGCTCCATCAAAATACATTCTCCATACTCCTTGTTGATTTTCAGAGATGTTTTGATCAATTGGATTTTTTCTTTCCAACTCAGGCTGAGATAGTTCCACTCTAAAATTTCCCAAATCAACATCACAGAAGCAATTTAGTGGCTCTTGAGGAGCATATTCAAAAAATTTGATTCATTCTAGGTTCTCTATACAATTTTACTTTTTCTCCATTCACTGGTATGGTGGCATATGATAAGTCAAATTGTACATTGCCTCCTATTGCAGTAGTCCATTGTCTTGATAGAAGCATTCCAAATTGTGGAGGTGTGTCAATCATAGTTATGTCAATAGTGTAAGTAGCTTGTGGGTGAGCTGCTAATCTTACCTCTACATTTTTCATTATTCCCATAGCTGGAACAGGTCTGCTATCCATAGCATAACATTTACCTCCTTCCACATCTACCCATAAACCAAGCTGTTTCATTACCCCTATTGGCATGATATTCATGGAGGCACCTAATTCTATCATGTAGTTTCTTACTAGCTTGCCACTTATGAGCAAAGTAGTGAAGAATGGGTCAATCTGTGGTGTGTTCATTAGGCAGGCCTCTGGGATTTTTACCTCTTCCCTTTTATTACTTATTTCAGAGACCTCTTTATTCCCAGGGCTTACATTTTGATTTCCATTAGAAATAAATTGTATGGTACTTTCCCTATATTCCTTGACTTTCATCATTTCAATTAAGGGTATAGACATTTTTAATTGAGATAATGCTTGCATAAAATCAAAAGATGTACCTTCAGCTTTGATTGCCCTTTTAGATTCAGTGTATTCTCATTTGTTCTCTTTTTTCTCCAGTCTTGATGTTTGATCTGGCTTTTGTTTTTCCATGGGAGGTTTCTTGCTTTCTTCCTTAGGAGACCCCTTTTGTTCTCTAGTGTATGATTGCTTATTATCAGTCCCTTTTGATGTCTCATCTGATGTATTTTTATTTTTATGAATATCCCCCTTGGGACACCTTCATCTTTATTTACTGTTCTGTTTCTCAAATGATATTTGCTTCTGGCATCCTCTACTGTTGCAATCATCAACTTTTTAATCTCCTCTTCACTTGGTCTTCTTATATTGTATCTATTATTCTATCTTGATGCAACAAGGGGGTCTTGCTCACTTTCATCTTCCTCATGGTCTGAGAAAACATGCTGCTCTGCCATGTGAACATTGTATTTTTGGTGGTCTACATTGTATTCATATCCCTCCTCCTCTGATGATGCATATTCCTATTCCAAAGGGTTAAGAATGTGGGATGTTAAATATACATTCTGGTCTTCACCACCACCATTTTCTGGTATATCTTCCTCTGATACTGACTGAGCTGTTACACAATGTTTTGGGGAATGTGGTGCATAGCAAACTGGACACCATGGACTCTTATCTACCATATATGCTCCTTTTCTTTTTAGTGGATCTGGTCTTTCCTTATTCTTTGGCCTATCACCTTTCGGCTTCCCATCCTTCCAATTGGTATTATAAGGCATATCATGCAACCTCAATCTCTCATTTCTATATGTGTTCTCTTGCCTATTTGAGGGGACATATTGGGGAACTCTAGGGTTTTCCCTTTTAGAAAACATTCTTGTAACTTTTTTGTTATTTTCTATAGTCAAAGCCATCTTTTGGGCCTTAGCTAGATTTCCAGGATCTCTACTTCTTAGTTCATACCCTGTTTTAGGATCAAAGGCCTTGAAATAGATACCCAACACAACTTTATCATTCAATTTGGCAGCTTGAGGTATTTTATTGTGTAATTTAACAAATCTCTAGTTAAAATCAAAGGCTGACTCATTCTAATGTTTTTGAATTGTTACTAACTCATGTAATGCAAAATAATATGCACACTGATTTCCATATTGTTGGAGAAACAGGTCATAAAACATTTGAAGGGAATAAATTGATGCTGTCGGTAGGCTATTAAACCAGTCCCTGGCATCCTCAATCAATGACATCATGAATAATCTCATGTGTACATCCTCATGCTGCATATCCAAATCCTAAATTACTATTTTGAAATTTCTCAGATATTCCTTAGCTATAACTGCATTACTTCCTGTGAATTTAGGGACTAAGTTCCTCCAACTGCTATCTGGGGGGTGAGGATAAATCTGAAATCTAGAAAAATCAAATTTTCTAATCATAGTTGTGCATTGTGGGGGGGGTTTTGAAAATACTGGTGTTGGTAAAGTAGGTTGTTATTTGTCATATATTGTGGGACTTGTGGGGGTATATACTGTTGATAAGTAGGTGGCCGAATATTTCGGTGTTGTGGTGGAGCATTTGTGTTTCTATTACAATTCCTTGGCAGATTTTGGTGAGCTTGTGGGGGATTTGATGGCTTCCTATTGTGGGGAGGGGTATATTTGGGTGAATTAGCTATTGGTGTTTTGATTTGAGATTCACGTAACTTCATCCTTTTCATTTCATTTATAGCTTGTATTTGTTGCTCATACTCTATTAGTAACCTTTCTGCATTTTGCCCCATTTGTTCCAACTGTGGATCTTCCTCATCCTGTGCCATGAGCTCATGCTTTTCTTCAAATGTTTCATCACAATTAAGTTCTTGTTCACGTTCAAATTCTCTCCTTTTTCTAGCTTCAAATTCAGCCATGCATTCAACAACATTTTCAGGGTCTATTTGGTGGGAATGATCTATCTTCCCTTTAGGAGTGTGAAGTTCTTTAGGTGAGCTTTCTTCGTTTGCAAGTGTATCATATGAATTGTGTGTTTCTAGAAATAATTTTGATGCTTTGTCTCTAGTTGTTGCATCCAAGTCATTGAATGCTTTCTTGACCCTGATTGCTTTTGTGATTTGACTTTCCTTTATCCTCAAAACCATCACCTCTGTACAAAGATCTTCTTCCCTGCATGTTGTGAGCTACTGTGATAGTCTGGACTCTAGGTTGATTCCTTTCTGATTTGTATTTTATCTTATCGGTTACAATACTTTTATTCATTCAGAGTCGCCACCCACTTTTTTCTAAAAGTGGGAAAAGATTTTGGTTGTCTTACACAACAGAGTCAATTTCTTTCAAATTTCAATTATGGTTTTCCAAAATGACTTTATATGGAAAGGTTGTCTACTACTAAACAATTCTTCTAGTTTATTCCCCAGCAAAGTCGACAATTTGTTGGGTCTCAAAAACACTGGTTTAAACCATAAGAGACTGCCAATCTCTCACAATGCTTTTGGCCAACTAACAAGGACAATTGATGTAATTGTTCCTTCTACTCTTCAGGCTCTACAAAACCTAGGTGGGTGTTCCTATATGAATAACACAAATTTTTAATTTTACTTTTCCTACCTGATCTAACTATCCACAAATGGAAATCTGATAGTGGAAAGAATATGATCCTAACTTGGTATGATTTGCATGAAAAATATGAATTAATATGTTTAATTTAGAGATGTCAAATGAAATGGAAAGAACTGATGTAATCTAAATAGGGGAGACCAGTGCCTTGTTGGGTAGAACAGAGTCAAATGAAAGCTTTTAAATGAATGGTTTCTATCTGGCAATGATTCTAATTATTTGGCATATGATATTTAGTCTATAACTTGTATAAACATGCAAGGATGTAATTATCAAACTCTTCTTAATGATCCAAATGATAATTCCTAGATTAGTGTGAATGATTTGAAGGAATTACTCTTTGTTTGAAAGACCCAACCAATCACATCACACAAATACAACAAATGTGTATATATAAAATAAGAATATACTTGATATGTCAGTTTAAATAATAAAGAAACATCAACCTTCGAGACAACTTGATTAAAAAATAGGGTTGGGGCCCTAGCTCGGCTGGTTAAATATTTCCTATTGCAGGAGGTTGGTCATGAGGTCTAGTCTCCCCCACCCCCGTGGTACCAGAGGCCGTGTCAAACCAGCACCGCCGGTCACGTTAAAAATTTTACCAGGCGCATTGCAGTTTATAGGGGGTCGTGCTACCGAATTCTTGCAATCTAAAGACAAAAAGGACTTGATAAAATTCAAATTTATTTCAACAAATAACTGATACCAGAATAGTGCCACAACATCAAATTTTATTCATCTGATCCTTCAAAATTTACACATGCATCATAGTCTCCTTGAATGTCATTCCTGAAAATATTTACAGCAATATTCCTCTCTTTGCTATATATCTCCCTCTTTTACTTCAGATTTTACAAGTATTTATACATTTTAGATCAAGGGTCACGACCTTTCATTTTTTGGTTATGGTCATTTACATTTTTCATAGTTAAATAAAATATTTAATTAATTGCCTTGTCAGAAAATTAAATATTTCATACAATAGTTATGCCTTCAATTTTTTCTTTGATATTTCACCTTATCCTTTTAATAAACTTACCGCTCTACCGCGGTTAAACATTTGACCGGCTGTGGTATCACGGTGGCTGGCCCCACACTGACTGTCGCAGTCTTCCTCCTTGCTTTACCGTGTTACCGTGGTTTCCTCCATGCCCTTCCACGGTACTGTGGTGTTTGACCGTTGACTATTCCGGCCCGCTCATTAACCGTCCACCGCACTACCGCGGTCTTTGTATTTACTCTGTGCAGTATAGCGATAACCACTAACCACTATTTCCAATGCTTTCATCATAGTTACCGCATTACTGTGGCTTGTATTCAGACCCTCTGCGGTATCGCGGTATATGCCCTTGCTGCTTCGTTGACTATTCCCTTAGCCGCTTGTTGACCATTGACAGTTCACCGCGCTACCGTGGTCACTGGCTTGGCTGCCAGCGGTACCATAGTAAGCATCTCTTGTTACACTATCTTCATTCACCATATGCTCACTGACTGCTTCGCTTGTCTCACCACCACCGTTAATGTTACCTATTTACTGCAACGACCGCGGTCTATGCTTAGACCATGTGTGGTAGCGCGGTAAACCTTTGCTGCCTGTTCTTTAGCCGCCACTACCATACCGTAGGCCCCTCTGTGGGAGGCCGCGGTAAAGTGGTAAGGGCATAGAATGTGATTTTTAAGGAAGTGGTAAAGGCACTAGACATATAATGAATGGAACTAATGATTTTTAATAGAAGGATAGTGAAAAATAGGTATAAATAAATAAAAATTCCTTAGGATAATGATGGAAAATTAAGATTCAAACAGGAAAACTATAGGGCTTTAGATGGAAATTTTCAGTTCTAACACACCCTACGTTCTCCTTCAGGGAATGCATGTTCTATTTTACATGATATCCACCAAGTGTAGGCCCAAACATGTTTTGTTATTTTCCCTTGGGAGACTAGACTGTTGAATTTTTACCCTCATGACCCCATGCCTAATGGATTGATAAGGCCTACGGACTCCATGATTAGTAGGCAATCACCCCACAAAAATCACCAAAATTGTTGACATTTCATGCCACCCTTAGATGACCCATCATTGATATCTAATTTGAGTGATCCTACATGCACCATCTTGCATGAGTTTTCCTTGGTAGTTCCTAAAATTGACTAAGTCCCAAATTTTAAAAGTTTTGACCTTTCCCTTACCTACTTATCTTAATGCTTTCTTTCTCCTTCTCCATGCTTCCCTATCCTTCATCTCCTTTGCACATTCTCACCAAAATTTGACTAAGTGTCAAGTTTTTAGGGGTTGGCCTTCTACCTTCCCTTTACCTTCTTCCACTCCCTTCATCAACCATCACTCGACGATCTAAACTCTAACCTTTGACCTCTGAAATATTTCTCTTCTTCAAGCGTTTCACTTTCTTCTTCCTTCTCCCTCTCACTTTCAATCTTTTCTTCCAAAATCGACTAACTGTCGAGGTTTTAAGTTTCAGCCTTCGGCCTTCCCCTCTACCTCTTACCTTATTTAGTAGGGTAAACCCATAAAAGTGGTTTAAAATTTGAGTGAGGAAGGAAAAGTGGCAAAAAATGACCCCATGCAAAAAAATATATTTTTGGGGTTCAGATGTAAACTATTTGGTTTAAGCGAACCAAAAAGGGGTTCGCTCGAACCATGGTTCAAGTGAACCCATTAAATTTTGGCCCCTCATTTCCCGTTCAAAAAAATCAAAGAAAATTCTAAAGGAAAGGTGGTTCAATCGAACCCCTAGGGGTTCGCTCAAATCCCCCTTCTCCCGCTCAAGCACCAAAAAAGTCCAAAATTTTGTGCTTCGAAGTTCAGGTTGAGGATGAAAATGGAGGAGAATTCACAATATCAACTAGATGATGGTAGTCCTTAGAACGAGCTATCCAATGAATATAATTTTAATATTTTTTGGTTTTATTATGTATTTATTTTTTTAGTTTTATTAAACATAGGTTTTTCACCGAAAATCAAGCTCTTTGTTCTGCACATGTGGAAAAAGAGCAGATTATCAAACACAAATATTGAAAAATATGAGTGCATCAGATATTGAAATCCTTTATCCAACAAGAAAAAAATGAATTTCGATATAGACAAATTTTTTTATGTTGTATACAGTCCACCTATGTCTGAGTTGTAATTGGTTTGACTTTAAAACTTGATTAAGGAAACATTATTCAATAAAACACTATGAGAAAATTTGGAAGCACTAGATATGATAGTTACAAATCTAAATTTGAAAAAATTAGAATTCTATCTTTCATGGAAAAAAATTTACGTTGTATATAATGAGATGGAAAAGAAGTGCAATATGATTCCAAATTTTTTGAAAAAAATATATTTAGAATTTAAAAACAGAATGTCACAAATCACTAGTTTCCATCATTGTCAAATTCCTCATGGTTTAGCCACTATAGGTGCCCAAAAGTAAAGATTTAGCTAGAAAAAATAAATTTTAGTGTCCAGTTTGGCCAAATATTGTAAACAAGTATTGTGGGATCACTCAGTAAAAGGTATCTCATTGGATTGAACCGTGATTGCTTCCTTTCTTCTTCTCACTCTTTTGTCTCCTTTTGTTGCATGATAAGCCTTCCCACCATCACACGATGGTCAGTTTGAACGGGTTGTGGCATGCTGGTTTCTTAGAGTGTTACAAGGTAAGCCTTCCTGCCATCTTGTAGCAGTCATCAAGGGTGCTTGTGGGGTAGTGGTATGTTCACCTCTGTACCACGGTGGTCATCAGTAGTGCCATGTGGTATGGTTGAAAAGAGTTTCTTGGCTCACAATATTGTGATGGTCAGGATGAAGTTCTGCAACATGGTAGTAGCTTGCGGTATTGTAGTAAAGGTTTGTGTGGTGAAGATTAGTGCAACCTTGTGAAGGTTCAGAAATGACTCGACGAGATTTTGATATCTTGTAGAGGGATTTTTTTGGGCCTGATGCCTCGCCATTCCATATTTGGGCACATTTTTGTTAAACATCACCATTAATGCTCAAACTTCTTAGCTACCCAGTTGTGGGTTTTAGGATTCAAGGACAAAATTTATCACTCTCCCATGACTTCTGTAGTTAATTTTATAGGGTTCCATGCTTAATTATTGTTGTTTCTTTTCCCTTCTGACCATTCCATTCCCTAAATCATGGATTTTATGAGGATTCTTCATGGTTTTTTCCTAAAAATATTTATGGCGAGATGGATGGCATGCTAGTTTTTCTCTCTCTAGGTCCTTCTTGGCACATTTTTTCATAGAAATTATGGCTTCCATGGCTCTTCTTGGCATGGATTGAAGGAGTAGTTATTTCTTGCTCAGTTCTTCTTATTGTGGCTCCTTTGGGGTTTTTATTTTGCATTCTATTTTGCATCTTTACAATTGTTTGGCTATGTGCCTTTGTATTAATGAAGCTGATAATTGTTGTTGGTTCTCTCCTCTTCTATGTATGAGTAATTTCATTAACTTCATGTTTGAGTGTTTGTTTTTATTTTATGTATACATGTGTTAAACTTGTTTTATAGATATTGTGTTGAGAAACCCTCTTTCCTTCCAGTGCTCTATCAAACCCTAACCCCTATGTTTACCTATGAAATCAACCAAGTAGAGAGTTGTGTGAAGTTCTCTGGTTCCCTTCTTTGATGTATCGTGCAAATCTTTGTCAGGAAGAAGCACCATTTCCAACTTGGTGTATCACCTCCACTCTTCCCTTCACTCATTCTTTCTAACCATTTTCGCTTGCTAGCAATTAGTTGTAGGTTTTCAATGTGTTGGGTTGGACCAATACATTAAACTTAGATTTAAAAAGGAAGCCAAAATTCATCAAAGATTTAAACTCATATGCACAAAGGTCCCACACCTTGAGGTCGTTTCTATTGTGTCATTGGAATGATGAGCTTTGTGCTCAACAGGGTCTAATTTTATGTGACAACACTATGTAAAGAGGACCATCGGGTGCATTTTCAAGATTATGTCTTGTTGTGAGAAAGAAATGTCAAGGAGAATTTTGGTTAGGCCCTTATGAGGTTGAACTTCAATGATTCCAATCATAGTATTTATTGCACTTTCCTCATTTTCTTTCATGTTTTCATCATCTGTGTCGTCATTCATCACATCATTCTTAGTTTCACTAGCTTTGACAAAGGAGATGTTACGATTTGGCATATGACTAGTAAATATTTGCAAGTTCTAGTTGGGAGGAGCTACACACTTATTACTTTGATCATTAACACCACCAATTTGAATATGATTAGAATCAGTGAGGTCTTACACAATATGCTTAAGACAATTACAATGTTTTGTACACTATGTCCATTTTTTGGTGAAAATGGAAATAGGAATTTTTTCTATAGTTTGGAGGTAAAGTCTTAGTAGGATTAGGAGCTCTAACAAGAGGTAAGGAAATTAAGTTCTTGTTTAAGAGTCTCAAGATGGTGTTATGAAGGGTATTAGGTAGGGGGGTAAATTATCTATTTCTATCTCCAAATGTGTACAAATTTTTCATCTTTATAGGAGCCACTTGAGTGTCAACATGTCGAGTTTTTTTAAGGGGGATTAAGTTGTAAAAATACCTTATTTTTGTTTCTTGAATGGTTCATAGTGGTTTTGAGGCATGGATTCAAATTTTTCAGGATGGTTAGAGGCAATTTTCACTTCACAACTACTAACCTAATTTTGGTAATCATGAAGGGAAATACATATGTTTGTAAAGGAAGGAAATTTCAACATCTCAAGTTTAGCTTCGATTTTGTTATGTAAATTGGAAATAAACATTCTTTGAAGGTCAACAACAAGAATATTAATGTTTATTTCTGAGTAAAGCAATTGGTATCATGCTATGAAATCAATGACCTTTCCATCATCCTTTTGTTTGCATATCATAAATCAACTAAGGTCATCTTTGGACCCATATGTATTTGGAAGTGATTGAGAAAGGCTTCAATAAGTTCATTGAATGAACATATTGAGTTATTTGGTAAAGATAAGCACTATTCAAAAGTAGTATCCTTCAAGGATATAGGGAAGAGTTTAGCCAAGAGTTTATCCTAATAAATGAAGTCACTACATAAGGTTGTGTATGTGGAAACATGGCTAACATGATCTTCTTTCCTAATACATTTCTCAAATCTAGGAATCTATATACCTTGTGGCATTTGTGTTCTCAATATCTCCAAGGATAAGAGGTTTCTTTCAATATATTGTGATGGTTAACCATTTTTATTTTGACTCAATTTATCAATTTTTTGTTGAAGGGATGAAACATTTTACAAGAGTTGGTCAAAGATGGGATCATTGTTTGTATTTTGAGATGGGGGTGAATATGGTGGAGGTGTATGTGTGTTTGGAGGACAATTGATTTGTAAATTTGTGAGGGGGAATGGGTGAGGAAATATGTGATTTGAATGCACAAAGCTACAGGGATTCCCAATGGAAATACCTAAGGTAGTATGGATATTGCTAGTAGGTTGTATGGCTGGAGAAATAGTTGGATTAATGTATGTCAAAATAGAGTTTATGGTTGGGGAAGGAGGAACCAAATGTCCACCTTGAATATGAGTATACCCCAAAGCTTGAGCACAACTAGTCATTTTAGGGACATTGTTGGTAATGATGTCATGTAAAATATGCAGAAACTCTATTGGACTTGTTCATTATAAATTATTCTCCTCATGTTATCTATGACAGGAACCACATTACTGGAAATGTATTAAGAACTCACAAATTTTTGCAACCTCTCTAACTCTTCATCCATTCTTCTTATGTTCTCTTGAGGGACATTATCAACCCTTGATTCAACATTAGTCACATTATTTTTTGGTAAGGAGGTCATAGGAAAGGAAGTGTCAAGGGTATGGTCCATAGTGGGTTGACTACTGTCAACACTATGAGTGAAAGAGTTAGAAAGCCCAAGATCCATGGAATGTGATGTATCACAAGATGACATGAGTCTTGAGCTACGTCTCATGATAGTATTGGGAATAGGACACCAAGTTGTGAAGCTCATACAAGTTTCACAAACCCAAGGTGCACCCAAAATGGAAAATAGGTAAGATGCAATCAAACACCCCAGAATGTAAAGTTCAAAGCAAGTATGCAAAAGCAATTTCCAGAATTAAAACAAGATAAATTTATGATTATTCTATGAAAAAACTTGAAAATGATGTCTTTTAGATGTAATTTTGAATTGAAACAATGCACCGAATTTGACAAATAAACCTTAATATGAACAATTTTAGATAATAAATATTCTGGATACTAAACCACCAAACTAAATGAAAGAATACATAATACAAAAACTGTGTTTTTGATGCTTAAAAATTTAGAAAAAAAAATGATCAGGGACTCATTCGCCCATGGGCAAATGGGTCTCACTTCACGGTTTAAAAATAATAATTTACAAATTTCTATGGTGAGTTTTTTTCTTTTAATATTATGATTTTAGATAGGTAATTATAGTTTTAGATTTCTATAAAATTAAATCTAAATGCAAGTACAAAATAATGCTAAATGACAAGAAAAAAGACCTAATTTCAGATGCAATTTTGATTCAATTTTTTGATGTAAATGACTAATCATGCAATGCTACGTAAATACTATGCAAAATGATTGAGATTTTTGAATTTTCTAGATTTTAAAGAATGCAAAATGCAAACCTAAAACCTTAAATGAGATACAAATTGATGCAAGTAAACAACCCTAAATGAGATGCAAATCAATGCAATGCAATACAAAGTAATGAAAATCCTAGATCTAGGGTTGAAAACGAACTCCAAAATAAAAAAATTATGATGCTTAAACATTGGGTTCACCAAAATGAATAGGTGGAAAATAGGTTCACCGAAATTGAAATGATAATAAGGGGTATGATGGACCTGTTTCTCACTAATTCATTAGGAAATGAGATCCCCACAAAGAATTGACTAACAACCCTTAGATGAGTCAACTCAATTTGAGAGTCTTCAGATTTTATTATACTTTGAGGATGGGGATCAAGGTAAAACAACACTTTTGGGAGAAAAACTAAAAATAGAAAATCAACCAAATTATGCCAATTCAAACTTGAAACACAAATATTAAACTCAATATTATCATAACCAAAAAAACCAATCGCAAATCTAAGAAGGGCGAAAGGTATTTACCAATCACCAAAAGTCAGTTTCCGAAGACAAACTAAGACTCATTCACCCATGGGAGAATTAATCTTTTGTTAGGGTTTTTTTGCAACTTTCATAAGCCTTTGATGTTGATCTATACCTTCTGATTTTTCTAGGTTTCAGTGTCAAAAAGTCAACAATCAGATCTGTAGGTGAAATTTTATGATTTGACAACAACTTTGATAACTTTTGTGACTTTGAAAAATTTAGCAACTTTGAAAACTTTTCCAATCTTGCAGTTCAAGAGGTTTTCAATTCTTCAACCTAGAAATCTACAACACACATATAAGTGGGATTTTTTTTGTTTTTGGTTAATGGGGGTTTTCCAAGAGGTTAGACCTTGTTTTGGTAATTAAACCTTGAATTGAAATAAAGTATGAAAGAGGGAATGAAGAATGAATAATGCTATGTTACCACTCAACAAAACTTTAAATGAACCTTTGTAATGGAGATTTTGGAAAGTTTGCAACTTGTGTGAAATGGTTTCAATGGATGTGGATCTTGATACTTGAAATAATGCTTTGAATGCTTGAACTTGATCTTGAGACCTACATCACAACGTTAGCTCCAAAAACATGCATGATTTAAGAATACTTTGACATGATGAATGGATCTTGAATACTGTAATAAATCTTTGAGATATCGGCTCTTGAATGCTCTTGATCATCTAATTTTCTATAGGAATTATTGCATAAAAAATCTAGGTGAAACTTAGTGAAATAACCTTGTATTTATAGGTATGTATTCTTAATATTTTGAAATTCAAATATTACAAGCCGACATTGAAATATAGATATGAAGAACTTAAAATACCATCAAAAAAATATTTTAAATTTAGGTTCAATGGTCTAGGGAAGACCCATTTGCCCATGGGAGAATGGGTCCCAGGTCCCTATTCTTGGAACACACATTGCTCAAGGTAAAGTGTTATGCATTAGCATTAATTATTGTCAAGTTTCCCCTTCGGAAAATATAATTTATTAGGCTTGTAAATGAATAAAAGGGCTTATTAAGGCCTAATTTAGCTCAATTTAATTAGCATGGCCCAACCAAAGTGTGAAAATGAAAAGGGATACATTTTTCAACACTAAATTAAGGCATTATTAAGTTCATTTTAATTTGGAGGGCCCAAACAAGTGTGAAAATATAAAGGGATACATTTTTCTACACTACATATAAAATATGACCTTGCATATATAGGCAAAGCAGAGACAATTGACCTATGATGTGGATTGACAAGTGCCCCATTATGTGGCACAAATAAGTAGATAAGTGTCCTATAGCTATCAACCTTTGGATCACTTGGAATGTAAAAACCAACAACCTATTTGACCAAGTCATCAACCTTGGTGACAAGTGTACAAAAGTGACCTTTGAGGTGAGATGAAAAATATTCCAACCTTAGAAGGTATGCACAAGAGGTTTACCAAACAACTAGGTAACCTCTAGAGGCCTAAAAGATTGTACATCCAATTAGACAAGATGTTGTCTAACCTCATCAACCTAAGTTCACTTAAGCTACAGTCAACTCATCATCATGATGTCTTTATTTTTTATGGTAGATAAGTCAACCGAGTTTTCCTGCATTTCACCCATGAAGATGTCTGATAATGTTGTATCAGTTGCATGCATCTTCATGAAAGATGTTATTCACTTGGATGGAATGTCTAATGATAGCTAATGCTAAAAGGAGATCAATTTAAATGGTTCAATGAAATCATTGACCATAAAATTATTAGAATTTAGGAGATCATGGAGATACAAGACAAGTACATGAACAATATGCAATATTGTATTAGAAAACCCAAATATAATGAGTACAAATCAATTTTTTTCTAACTAAGTTTTCACTTTCGGGCACATATAAAGGCTAAACCAAGAGGAAGTTGAAGATGGTGCAAACTAGTGATTTGTGACATTTTGTGTGTAAATTATAAATATATTTTTTTCAAAAATTTTGGAATCAAATTGCAATTTTTTTCTATCTCCTTTGAATGCTAGTTTTTTTTAGTAAACACCATTTTTAAGGAGTGATGTTCACCATATACAACATAACTTTTTTTCCATGAACAATAAAATTCTATTTTTTTCAATTTTAGATTTGTAACTAGAATATCTAGTTCATGGAATTGGTTCCATAGTATTTCATTGAATTTTTTTTCCTTAATCAAGTTTTGAAGTCAAACCAATTACAATTCATACATAGGTGGATCGTATACAACATAACATTTTTTGTATGTACCAAAATTCATTTTTTTTTATTAGATCGAGGACACCAATATTTAGTGCACCGATATTTTCAAAAAATAAATTATAATTTGTTATTTTCCATTTGTGTAGAACAAAGAGCTTGATTTTTGGTGAAAAACCTATGTTAAATCAAACTAAAAAGACAAATA
>CM021102.1:72217854-72344116 GCA_007115665.2 Sequoiadendron giganteum
CCCCTTTTTTTAGAGACACTAATCTCAAGGAACACCAACCCCTTTTCTATTTTTCAATAGAACATACAATGATACAGAGGATCTCTCTGTTTCCTTGATTTCTGTCAAGTGCCTCTTGATAGACAATGCATAGAATTCTCAAGAGTCAAGAATGACTCTTCAGAGTTCCATTCATTATCAAGCCTTAAGATAGATTGAGGAAAACCTAGTTACAATTTCAATACAATTTCTCATCAAACTATATTACAGTGATATTATTTTTCCTTTTTCTCACACTCTAATTTTCAATCTTTCATGATACAAAATACAAAATAGACAACACACTATGTTTTCCAAATTTTCAGCATAAATGATAATTACCCTATCTCTGCACTTAATAGAACTGCCCCTTTTTTTTTGCTTTTTACTTTTTAGGTTTTTCAGAGATGATTAAGCCCTAATCTCTCTATTTTAAACAATTTACAGATTACATCATGATTTGCAACTTTCGGTTACAGCTAAAACTGTTTTTACCAAACAAAGGGAGGAGGTGACCTTTTTCATTGTTTTTACATCTTTGACAAGTTATTGTTCAGGTAATACAGAGTTTGATTTAGCAGTCTTTCCTCCAGTCTTAAACTAGAAGTGACAAAACCCTATCCAGTCGAGCAGCCTACAAGGGCAGAGCTTAACCAAAATAGTATTAAGACATGCATGTGTGCATGAATAATAACCACTAAAAACAATTGCATAAAAAGTAACTAAAAGTTTATTTTGAGCAAATGAAGCCTCATACAGAATGTACCCAAAAGCAGTTACCCACGACCTCAGGTGAGAGGATGAATAGATAATCCAAGAATAGTACTTAATAAATGGCTACAAAACTTTAAATAACCAAAACCATTATGATGTGAAATAGAAATCATAAACTGATGCATTCAAGAATAGTTACCAACGATTCTATGATTACCCACAAACTGAAATCACTATCCCTTAAGCGCAATAGTAGATTTAACATGATATATTAAATATATATGCATTTTTGAGAAGTAAAATTGACATGCATCAAATCTGCTCGGAAACCACTTGATTTTTCCATTTTTCCATTTTCCAAACAAAAGAAAAAAACATATATCTCCTAACAACCTTGCTAGAGAGGTAATGCATCTACACAATAGTCAAAAGAAGGAATACCTAAGAACAATGATGAGGAAGCTATCATGAAAGAGATTACCAGATCTACAGACAAAAGAAACGGCCAAGACACCTTCCAAACTTAGGCCTTTACCTAGCGGTAGGAAGAAGACACACATAACAACAATTGTAATGGTACTCTTATCTCCCCCACACACTGTCCAAGATCAGAACACCAAAGAGTGCAGAGAAACGACTGAGAGAATGATTCCATGGAGGCGGCCAGTGTAGGGTTTGAGACCCTCGAGCAAGAGAAACAAAGTATTGACCTAAACTTCCAAACCAAGCAAACCGTAATCCTTTGTAAAGTATGATAGAATTTGGAGTCCTAAAGAACAATGATCAAAAGAACTCATAATACTCTTTGAAATCCATGGGCAGTTCAAAGATTTGCATGCCAATAGGCATTATAACATTTGACTAAATTAGACAGTGTGAAAATATCGACCAAGAAGACCTTTGAAGAGAATTGATATGACCACATTACTCATCACATTCCAATTTCCAAATGATCAAGGCTAGGTCACATCCAATGTGACATTGAAATATTAACCAATGCCTTTACCTGCTGTCGACCTTTAGGCCCAAATAAATATCAAACAATAGACCCGATTCAAATGCTAATGAGAGATCAAACTTTATAACTTTAACAAAAGACGATTTTCCATCACATTGAAATCCAATAGCATATAGTGTGCCAAAGATAATGACCAATGCCAAGAGATATCAATTAAAAAAAAAAATGATAGCCACCTCATTATAACCAATGCTATATAATGTGTCAAATAGTATCCAAAACCTTGTGAAGAGATAAAGACTGAATCCATGCAAAGTTCACAAAGTCATAAAACACGATAATGATCAAACCCCTATAATATGCCAAAAACTGAATACCGAGTGCTCAAAACATTAACAAAATTATTCCTCATACCCATGCCACTGACTAAAAATAGAGAAATATACCTTTGACAAATATCAAGAACATATTTCAATTTCAAGATGCTTGTAACTAATCAAGCCATAATTAATCAACCTGTAGAAAAACTGATCATGCCAAACACATGTAATCAAGTGAAACACTGAAGCATAAATTATCAAATCTGAACCATGTCACCTGAACAATGGAACATAGAACTTGTAACCAGAAAGCCTCAACTGAGATCTGCACATGGAGTTAAGTTATCAGTACCACCATATATAGTAACAACATTGAAGTAAATATGCCAAATAGGAGAGCAGATCAACTGAGTGAATAACCATCAAGATGCCAAAGTACCATAGATTGTCATCAAGGACAAATTTGCACAAGAGAGATTCAACAAACTCCCCCTTTGTCCTTGATGGCAAAAACTGAGCCACCAAGCCAAGATGAAGTATAGGAACTAAATGCTCATAATTCTCCCCCTTTTTGTCACAAGGATAAAGGGAAGTCAACACAGATAAACCAGAAACAATTGTGAAAATCCAACAAATTGTAGATGTAACCTTTGAGCAGCAAAGTATGAGCCACAGGAAGAGCTAACCAACTCCCCCTATCACCAAGATAGACAACTCCCAATCTAGACCGAAGTCTTTCAAAAATATCTTTAGCCAACGGTTTTGTAAAGATGTCAACAACTTGTTCTTGTGTAGGAACATATTGAACAGATACCTCATTAGCTAGCACCTTTTCATGAAGAAAATGAAACCTTATAGCTATGTGTTTAGTTCAAGAGTGCATAGTAGGAATTTTTGAGATATTGATTGCACTAGTATTATCACACAAAATAGTAATAGGTTTTGGAATTTAAATACCCATGTCTGATAATGTCTATGACATCCAAATTACCTAAGTGCAACAAGAAGTGGCAGCTATATATTTTTCTTCAACCTGCACAGTCAGAATCAGTATATGCCACTAATGAGAAATCATTTCTTTTGGGATACTAGAGCCCATAATCAATTGTGCCTTGTACATATTTAAGAATCCTTCTAATAACATTAATGTGGGATTCCTTAGGAGATGCCTGAAATTGAGCAACCATGCAAACAACTTGCATTATGTCAAGTCTTGAGGCTGTTAGATATAATAGGTTGCCTATCATTGACCTATAGTCAGTTGGGTTGATAGCAGGAAAATCATCAACCTTGCTAAGTTTACAGCCTGTAGCCATTGGAGTGCTAACTGGATGACATTCATCCATTTGAAACTTTTTTAACATTTCTTTTGCATATCTTGTTTGAGATAGAAAGATGCCAGATTCAAGTTGTGAAATCTGAAGACCTAAGAAGAATGATAGTTCTCCCAACATAGACATTTCAAATTTAGATTCCATGATTTGTGAGAATTTTTGACTCAAGGCAATATTGTTGCAACCAAAAATGGTGTCATCAACATAAATTTCAACAACAAGAATATCAAATCATTCAATTTTAACATATAGATTGCTGTCTACTCCTCCTCTAATGAAACCTTTTGACAATGACTGTCCAATCTGGAGTACCAAGGTCTAGGAGCTTGTTTTAGGCCATATAGAGCCTTTTTCAGCCTATAGACATGATTGGGTTTTGTTTTTTACAAGTAAACCCTTCAGGCTGTTCTATGTAGACTTCTTCTTCTAAGTACCCATTCAGAAAGGCAATTTTTACATCCATTTGATATATAGTAAATTTTTTAAAAATAGAATATGCCAAGAAAATTCTAATTGATTCAAGCCTAGCAACTGGTGCAAATGTTTCACTGAAGTTAATACCTTCTTGCTGAGAATATCCTTTGTAGACATATCTAGCCTTGTTGTGAACATGGACACTTTCATCATGTTTGTTTCTAAAAATCCATTTACCACCTATGACATTTTTGTCATCTGGTCTTGGGACAAGCTCCCAAGTCTAGTTTTTCTCAATTTGATTGATTTCATCCTACATTGCATTAAACAAAAAGTAGCGAGCTTAGCTATGTGAGCTTTTTCATCATAGTTAACTGTTCTTTTCCTTGTTTGAACTCCTGTAGATTTATCTCCTATAATCAGATCTTTAGGATGATTCTTAGCAAGAGATTTTGAAGGAGTTTTAGTTACACATTTCTCACAGCTAGTTTCAGCATGTCCAAATTTTGCTTCAGCTAGTTTAGGACTTACTGATTTTGTTTTAGGCTTTGCAGTTTCAAAGCCTTTAGAAATTATATCAAGTTCAAATTCTTCCTCTTCATCATCCTACATAGGTTCAGCATCTAAAAGCAGATTTTCATCAAATTTGACATTTATAGATTCAACAATCTTCTCCAGTCTATTGTTAAAGCATTTAAAAGCTTTGCTGTGAGTAGAGTATCCTAAGAAGATACCTTCATCTATCTTAGATTGAAAACTTCCTAAGTTATTCTCGTCTCTCTTGATAAAACATTTGCAGCCAAATATTTCGAAATATTTAATTGAGGTAGATTTACCATACCACAGTTCATATGAAGTGAAATTTGATTTCACTCTGATTTGGACTCTATTCAAAATGTAGATTGCTATATGAACAACTTCTTTCCAATACATGTTTGGCAGATTTGTTTCATTCAACATAGTTCTTGCCATTTCTTTTACAGTCCTGTTCTTTCTCTCAACTACCCCATTCTGTTGGGGTGTTCTGGTAGCAACATACTATCTTTTTATGCCATGTTTGTCATAGTAGTCTATGAATTATTGTGAGGTGAATTCACCACCTTTGTCAGATCTTAAAATTTTTAATTTTAAATCCGACTCTCTTTCTACCATTTTTCTAAAAACTTTAAAATATTCAAAAGCTTCTGATTTATTCTTGAGAAAGGTAACCCATACCATACGAGAGTAGTCATCAACAAATAGCATGAAATATTTCTCACCATTGATAGATCTAGTCCTTGTAGGACCACATAAGTCAGTATGAACAATTTGTAGAGGTTTAGTAGAGGAATGTTCCTTGGATTTAAAGCTTACCTTAGTTTTCTTTCCTTTGAGACATTCTTTGCATATTGCATTATTAGGCTTTTTTCAAAATAGGAAGACCTCTTACATTCCGATTTTTACTAATTCTAACCATATTGTAAAAAATTAATATGACCTAGTCTCTTGTGCCACACCTTACTTTCTTCAACAGGACTCATTAAGCACATACCTTGATTGTTTTCGTTTCCAGAAGTGTCAAGTAAATTTTAGACATTTCCCTTAGTCCTTCTTTCAACAACAATAGCTTTTCCAATCTTGTTTTTGATTTCACACCCCTGTGAAGTGAAAAGACTTGATAGCCACTATCACAGATTTGACTGAAACTCAAAAGGTTATGTTTTAATCCTTCTACATAATATACATTGTAAATAGGAGTGTCTTCATTCAGAAAAAGAGAACCTCTACCTTTGATTTGAATTCCAGAGTTGTCTCCAAACTTTACATATCCACCTACATAATCTTCTAGATTAGTAAATTTTTCTTTGTCACCTGTCATGTGGTTTGAACAACCACTATCCAGGACCCATAATTCCCTTTTCTTTGAGTGGAAGGCAATTTGAACTAACATAGTCTATTCTATGTTGTTGACAACTTTGGGTTTCTAGACCTTGATTGTTTTCAACTATTTATTCTACTGATCAACATTACATTGCTTAGCAGAATGACCCAAAGAATTGCATGTGAAACATCTAATCTGTCTTGCAAAAATATGATTCTTCCTAAAGCCAAATCTAGGAGTTCTATAATTCAAATATCTACAAGAGTTCACCTTGTGACCGAATTTATTGTAGAAGTAACAATACCAATAAAAGAAAGGGTTGGAGTTATAAGCCATTCTATTGCTCCTAAAAGGATGAACATGATCCTTATCAAAATCAACATGTTTGAGTTCAAGACTTTTGTTTCTAGTAACAACATTGTCCTTTGCACTGTTATTTGAACATTCACCTTTCACAAAACCAATACCAGTTTTATCATTGTTTAGTTTCTGTTTACTAAGCATGTCATTAAGTTTAAGAGTGCTCTCATGTTTCTCAATGGTCTTTCTAAGATCTACAATCTCATGTTCAAGTTTTTGAATCTCTTGATATTTAAAGCTTATGCCAATATGAAGACAGTCTTCAACTCTTTTAGATTCTTCAAGTTGAGTTTTTAATGAGACTATCTCGAGATTTATGAGCTTCTCTTGTGAAGTATCTTGAGCAGTATTTTGTTCCGACATTTCTTAGGGTTTAGTCTGACATTGAAATTTTCTAGCCTTGTGAATTTTTTCCCAGGATATCCAAAGGTCCTTCTCTGGAATAAGATTTAGCTAAAATATCATCCACGTAGTCCTCCATAAAGGTATGCATCATATCATGGAAGATAGTGGTCATTGCTCTTTGATAGGTTGCCCCTACATTTTTCAATCCGAAGGGCATGGCATTCTAGCAAAAAGTTCCCCATGGACAGGTGAATGCAGTTTTCTCCTAATCTTCTGGTGCTACCTTGATTTGGTTGTAGTCGGAGAAACCATCCATTATTGACAACATGGCATGCCCTGCTGTTAAGTCTACGATGATGTCTATATTAGGCAAGGGGAAATCATCGTTAGGGCATGCCTTATTTATATCCCTGAAATTTGTACATATCCTAATACTATTATCCGACTTTGATATAGGTACAATATTTGATATCCATTCGGCATAATCGATAGACCTAATGAATCCGAAATCCAATAATTTCTTCAGCTCAGCCTTTACCATTAGTGCGATGTGTGGATGCATCTTTCTCAATTTTTGTTTTACAGGTTTGATCCTTGTAGGTAAGGACAAATGATGCATTAAAAGATTTGGGTCCAAACCCGACATATCGGAGTATGACCAAGCAAAGTTAATGCTTCTTTCTTCAAAGAATTTGATAAATTCAGGTCTTTCTTGTTCTGTCATAGATTCTACCAGATGTAAAATCTTTGCTCTTTCTTCTGTGCCAATGTTTACAGAATGTGTAGGCTCTAAGAGCACTGATGACCTTTCATGATATTGCTCTGGAAGGATGTCACATCTCCCATATTTCAATGCCTCAAAGAGGCTTTTACCATCTGATGCATTCTTTATTTTTTTCTTTTCAAGATCTAATACTGCAATAGAATGGTTTTCACCATTAGATCCATTATTCCTATTGTTTATTTTTGCAACTGGAAGATTTGAAACCCTCCATTCGATCCACATTGTTATGAGATTTATGGGTAGAACTTGTATCAGGTTCATCATAACAAAGGAAATTTATGATAGCGTCATCATTTGCATAGATGGGTATATTTAGAGGTTCAATGGGTTCCTAGTCAATAAGTTCGGGATGGACTAAGGGTAGGAAGTCATCGGATTGAATTGGGTCAATGGTGATAAGGGTTCAGACAATTATGTCATTACAGTTGTTACTAGGGATGTCGAGGTCAATGATGCTACTCTCCTCAAGATTATCTAGTTCATTCGATGTCTGTTCATCCTCACTTGAGTCATCGATATTTTGTGATCCTAATACAAATGATCTAGACCCTAAGATTTGTCCCTCCTCATGTATAGGTGCATATTGTTTTATGAAATCAATTTGGACATCTGTGTAAGCTATATCAGAATATAGATCCCATTCATATTCATTAGAATCCATTTTAGAGCTATCTCTTACCTAAAGGATTCTTTCAACTGCCTTCTTTTTCATTTCCTGTTTTTCTTCTTCTAAATATCCCAGTCTTGTCTTATCTTTTGAATGAAGAGTAAGAGGTTGAATAGGTTCCACAATGCCTTCTTTCCTTTTCCAACATGTCCTTATCCTTCATAACCCATTTTTTTCTAAAATAGTCTTTCCTTTTCCATACTTATTTGTCTTGATTTTGATGTTTGTTGATGTTGATGTTTCTTCATCTTTGTACAACCAATTGAGGATAGGTTTGTTTTCTGATTCATCTTCTATAGTATTGGCTCTCACAAATCTTTCCTCTAGAATCATGGCAGGTTGTGATGTTTGTTCTTTTATCATTGATGGTTGTCTATACGACTTTGTAGATGGCATCAATTGTGAAAGATTAAGAGACTGCTCAATGGAATATTGTCCCATGCCTTTGTCTATTAGTTGGACCTGTTCTTGGAATTTTTGTGATAGAGAATTTAGAGGATCCTTTTTATCTATTAATTTAGTTTCAAAAAAACTTGTATCTTGTGATTTATCCTTTTTCTCCAGCCACTTCAATATAATGTTTGGAGGTTTTTCACCATCTGATGAATTTTAAGTGCATGCTTCCCTATTGTGAGGCACAAAAGTGTCTTGAGAAGTTTTGAGTGTGTTACAATGTTGAGGATTGTTACAATTTGCTGATATAGTCACCTCTTGTCTATTTACTGGAAATTTCAAACATTGGTGATAGGTCGAAGTTAGTTCCTACATTTCGTGAATCCATGGATGTCCTAAGAGTATATTGTAGGTTAACTCTTTTTCCAGTACCTGGCATGATATATTTTTGATCATTGGTCCCACTTGAATGGGCAACACAATTAGTCCTTTAGAAGATCTCTCTTCCTCATCATAAGCTTTTATTGTCATTTTCCTTCGAGCATCAATAGAATTACCTAAATACCCTAGTGCATAGATTAAATTTAAAGTTCAAATGTTCAAAATAGCTCCCCCATCTATTAGGACTCTTTTAACACGATGCTTATCGATCAATAATTCAATATGGAGGGCGGTGTTATGTGGATGATTAAGGGACACATCATCTTGTTCAGAGAATGATATATAGTGTGGCGTGGTCAAGTGTCCCACCATAACCTAGAATTGGAAAAAATCTAGGTTGTTGGGTACTGTGGTGGCAACAAGTGCTTGTTCTAAAACTTCCTTATGTGATGGTGATTGTTTAAGGAGTTCAAGTATTGATATTTGCATTGGTATTTTCTAAAGTTGGTCGACAATGTTGTATTGACTTGGAGGTGGAGTTGTGTTTTTAGGCACTACTCCCTTTAAAATTACCTTGGATTGCCCCCTTGTCATTACATTAACCGGTTGATATTTTTTCCTTTCCTTGATTTTTAAAACATTTATCTAATTGTTGGATATTTGTACGCTCAGGATTAGATCTAGGGGGATAATGTCACTAGTTTTGTTGTTATCCATGTGATTAGTGATCGTAGTATCACTTTCTACTTCGGATAAACAAAAGATCATGTTATCGTAAACGTGATTGACATTTTTGACTTTACTATTTGTAGAAGATGACTCTCACTTGTCATAATTTTGTAAAGGGTCTTTAAAGGCTGTATGATCGTTGTTGTTTTGATTTCCCTCTACGCTTACCTTTTTGTTGTCAATCAGATCTTGGACTATATATTTTAATTCCATGCAATAATTTGTTTTGTGTCCCTTATTGTTATGGAAGTTACAATAATCTGTGTCATTCCACCATGGTGGTTTGACTTTTGGATTCCAAAATCATTCTTCTCGTGTACTGATAAGATCACTTGCAACAAGTTCCTTCATTACTGATTCCAGTGTTTGGCCTAATGGTGTGAATCGACGCTGGTTTGATGATTTTTGGTACGTTTGTGGTTTTGATTCTCCTTTGTTCAGATTATTGTTGTGATTGATATTTGGCTTGATGTTTTAATCACTATTTTGGTTTGTTTTTGTAGTAGAGGCTGTCAAATTAAAAAATGGCTTTGCATTTTGTAAGTCATTTGCAGTTTTGTTGATCCTAGTATTTCTGTTCTTTTGCCAGAATTTAGATTTGTCATTGTTGGTGTATTGATTTGAGGAGTTGGTGTTGTTTGATTTTACATTGTAGTGTTTGATCACCCCTCATTTGAATAAAGATTCTTCGATTTAAGGCCATTTTCAATCACCTTTTCAAATGTTGGAGGGCATTGTAATTCAAGCATAACTCATTTCATCAGTCAAGTTATCAATGAATAACTCCATTTTTTCTTCCTCAGGTATGGTGTGAGGATACCTAGCAAATAGTCTTCACCATCATTGTAAAAAGGACAGGAATGTCTCACCTTTGTTTTGCTTCATGCTATAGAGGTCCTTTATCATGACGTCATGTTGGATGTTAAAAGAATATTGTGATATGAACCTATTGACAAGCTCTTCAAAAGTGCGTATTCCTGGTTGTAGTTTGGAAAACCATTCCATACATTTCCCTCCTAGGATTCTTTGGAATAACCTCATTAGGTACGTTTCTTCATGCACAAATTCTAAGCTCATGGTCTTGAATTCCCTTATATGGTCGATCAGATCTGTCTTACCATTGTATTTGTCATATCTTGGGAACTCGCAATGTCTAGGGAAACATATCATGTCTACTGTTGAGTCAAAAGGATAAGGACAAATGTCCTATAATGCATACCTCTTCATGTTTCCCTTTGTTATGTCTTGTAGTTGTTGATGTAAGTTCTGCATTTGACTTGTTAAGGCAACAACTGGATCTACATTTGGTGTGTTTTGTGGTATTTCAGTTTCATTTGTCCTAGGTGCTTCTTTTAAGCGATTGACATCAAAATTTTTGGGAAGTTTGGTACCTAATTCAACTAGCATTAGGAGATATTTCTCCATGTCTTGCTCTAAGATCTTTTCCACAAATTTATGGAATTTTGGGTCTTGTTGCACTACTTGTATGTCCTCTGCTATTATTTCGTTTGTGTCATTTTGATGAAGTCCACTCCAAGGATTTTCTTCACCCATAATGTTTGATGTTTCAGTTTCTTTTTCCTTAAATTTTTGTCTTTGTGATCTTGTCAAAATTGGCATACGAGTGTTTGTTACTTTCACTAAACATTGATCTTCTATGCTTGGATTAGTCTCAATTGGATTTTAACAAAGTCAAATAGAATGATATATTCTATTGATGAGACCAAGTTAAAAATCTGATATTGTGTTTTGTTTCATGATTGTAGGATGTCAAAGTCCTGATGAGGAAGCTTAACTCAATAATCCAAATTTGTGTTTTGATAATTGGACACTTTGTAGATTACAAGATCCAGGTTTTAGTTGAAAGAATTTTGACTTGTAAGAACTTATTTTGTTTTAGGTCTAAGACACTGTCTGGACTGGGAAGATAGTTCTTGTTGATAAAAATCAGTGTTATAGCTATTAACCAATCTGATTAATATGTTTGTAAGCTCTCTATTTTTTTGTAGTTTTTGGAAGTGTTGGGTCCCAAAAACGCTAGTTTAAACCATGAGAGGTTGCCAAGCTCTCACAATGCTTTTGGCCAACTAACAAGGACAATTGATGCAATTGTTCCTTCTACTCTTTAGGCTCTGCTAGACCTAGGCAGGTGTACCTATATGAGTGACATAGATTTTGAATTTTACTTTTCCTACTTGATCTAACTGTCCACAAATGGAAATTTGAAAGTGGAAAGAATATGATCCTAACTTGGTATGAGTTGCATGAAAATATGAATTAATATGTTTAATTTAGAGATGTCAGATGAAATGGAAAGAACTGATGTAATCTAAATAGGGGAGACCAGTGCCTTGTTGGGTAGAACAGAGTCAAATGAAAGCTTTTAAATGAATGGTTTCTATCTGGCAGGGATTCTAATTATTTGGCATATGATATTTAGTCTATAGCTTGTATAAACATGCAAGGATGTAATTATCAACCTCTTCTTAATGATCCAAATGATAATTCCTAGATTACTGTGAATGTTTTGAAGGAATTACTCTTTGCTTGAAAGACCCAACCAATCACATCACACAAATACAACAAATGTGTATTGATAAACTGAGAATATACTTGATATGTCAATTTAAATAATAAAGAAACATCAACCTTGGAGACAACTTGATAATATTCAAAATTATTTCAAGAAATAACTGATACCAGAATAGTTCCACAACATCAAATTTTATTCATCCGATCGTTCAAGATTTACACATGCATCATAGTCTCCTTGAATGTCATTCCTGAAAATATTTGCAGCAATATTCCTTTTTCTTCGCTTCTCCATTTTTATTTCAGATTTTACAAGTATTTATACATTTTTAGATCAAGGGTCACGACCTTTCATTTTCTGGTTATGGTCATTTACATTTCATAGTCGAAAATTAAAATATTTAATTAATTGCCTTGTTGGAAAATTAATCATTTTAAACTATATTCGGGCCTTTAATTTACTTTATATCTTTCCCGCCCTTTAATTTTCGCTTTCCATGACTTTTGACATCTTTACCGCTATACCGCGGTCATGCCATTTATACCCTGTGGTATGGCGGTATATTGACTTTTCAACGGTCTTCATAGTTTCTGTCGATCGCTGTTATCTTCATGTTTACCGTGACCACCGCGACCTTTGACTTTCCTACCCGCGGTATCGCAGTATTTGACTGTCACTCTCCTTCCATTCTTACCGCCTTACTGTGGTCTATGTCTTTGCTACGTGCGATACTGCAGTAGCCACTAACCGTCATCCTTCACCTTTCGCCGACTGTTGACCTGACTGTTGACCGCTACCACGGCCACCACGGTCTATGTTTTGACTGCGTGTGGTATAGCGGTAACCGCTAACCGCTACCGCCAACTGCCAATTCATCGATGCCTTCATCGGTCATCTCACTGCCACCGTCATTGTTACATGTTTACTGCAGCCACCGCGGTGTATGACTTAACCTTTTGCGGTACTGTGGTAAAGGTTACCTTTGTTGTCT
Organism: Sequoiadendron giganteum; assembly: GCA_007115665.2. Taxonomy (NCBI): domain Eukaryota; kingdom Viridiplantae; phylum Streptophyta; class Pinopsida; order Cupressales; family Cupressaceae; genus Sequoiadendron; species Sequoiadendron giganteum. The sequence goes on from CM021102.1 coordinate 72,230,657, forward strand.
ATTGATTGCTACCATGACCACCACGGTCTATGCTTAGATTATGTGCGGTAGCGCGGTAAACCTTTACTGCTTGTTCTTTAGCTGCCACCGCCATACCGCAGGCCCCTTTGTGGGAGGCCGCGGTAAAGCGGTAAACGACATAAAATGTGATTTTAAGGAAGCGATAAGGGCACTAAATAAATATAGATGGAAAGGATGATTTCTAATGGAGGGATAGTGAAAAATAAATAAAAAACCTTAGGGTAATGATGGAAAATTAATCTTCAAACAGGAAAACCTTAGGACTTATATGGAATTTTTTAGTTCTAACAGTGGCTCCGTCTAGGGATGAATGATTGTGAGATCATTGCAAGGATCCAAATCTCTGGGTCAGTAGACCAAACATTATGATGAGATCAAGTGGAGATGAACATGATCCTAAACTACTGTACATGGAAAAAGATCAAATAAGGGATTCAAAGACTGTCCATGTACTGGCAATTTCTGCATCCTTTTCTTCCTATACTACTATGCATGGAAGATTTATGAGAAGTTTTCTTCAAAAGATTTCCATGCACTAGCAACCTTTGATTCTCTGTGAATCTTAAGAAAAAAAATTCTTCATAAATTTCCCATGTACAGGCAATTCTTGCTCTTCACCACTCATACTTTATAAATAATATGAATCCTCTCCCTGCTTGCCAATAATAACAAAAGGTCCTAACCACAGTGCCTCAAATTTTCCATGTTTTCCCTTCTCTTGGCATCTAGCATTCCACATTAGTACTAGATCATCCTTTTCAAATTTCCTATTTCTTGTCTTTTTGTCAAACAAATATTCCATTTGTGCTTGCAACTTCATGTTCTGGTTTTGAGCTATTCTTCTTACTTCATCAAGTTCTGCAAGTTGTTCTATTCTCTCCTCCATTGGTTCAGGAACATCTATATCTTCTTGAAGGATAAATTTGTAAACTAGCAGTAAATTTTGCAAAGGCATCCTAGCTTGTGTCCCATAGACTAATTCATATGGGGATTTCCCAACTGCCTTTTTGACAATAATTCTGTCTGCCCATACAACCAATCTTAACTTTGAATCCCAAGATCTTTTGTTCTTACCGAGCATCCTTTTTATGATTTTTAAAAGACTCTTGTTACTAGATTCTGCCTGACCATTAGCTTGTGGATGATATGGGGCAGAATAAGAAATATTGATACCATATGTCTTACAAAACTCTCTGAACTCATCTAACCTAAAACACATGCCATTATCTGTAATCACTCTTAATGGTGTACCGAATCTAGTGACAATGTTATCCATTAGAAAGTTGATCACAACCTTACTTGTTGCTTGCTTGGTGGGGATTGCCTCTACCCATTTGGTGAAGTAGTCAGTGGCCACTAGTATCCATCTATGTCCTCCACTTGACTTCTCCTAAATTTCTCCAATGAAGTCAATTCCCCATTGGTGAAAAGGGGCTTCAACCTGCATAGGTCTTAGTGGTAGAGCTCCCTCATACTTCATTTTTCCTGTGAAATTTTGGCATGCCTCACACTTCCTTACATATGAAAATGAATCATTAAAAAATTTTGGCTAGTAATAACCTGCCCTGAGGATTTTATGTGCAGTTGTCTTTGTTGAATAGTGTCCTCCACAGACCCCTTTGTGCATTTCTTTTAGAACATGATTAGCCTATGATTCATCTAAACATAAAAACAACATTCCATCCCTGTTTTTCTAGAGCAGATCTCCTTCTATGAAAACATACTTTGAAGCCTGAAGTCTTAAAGTTCTTTTTCAATTATCATTGAGTCCCTCTAGGCATTTTGTGTTCCTAAGATAATGCATGATTTCTGTGTACTAGGGTGTATGTTCAATGCTTGCCACAACATTCCTTTCTTCATGTACATTGCAGATCTGATTTGCCTCAATGTTTGTTTCTGCCATCAATTTGGCCAATCCCTGGCCCCTTATCAATTTAGTGATCTGTATTTCCATATCAAATTCCTGAATTTTGTTAATCCACTTACATCTTTTCCCTTTCACTTCTGATTGTGTCAAGATGTCTTTGACTGCTACATGAGGAACATATGCAATTACTTTGGCTCCAACAAGATAAGGCCTGAAAGCTTTTGTGGCCTTTACCAGTGCAAAGGCTTGTTTTTCCATTATGTCATAATTCAATTCTGCTCCCTGTAAAGATTTACTAAAGAAAGATACTGGTTGCTCATGACCATCCTCATTTTTCTGTAACATGATAGTAGCTATTTTATGTAGGGAAGCAAATGAAAATATCTGAAAAGGCTTTGTGAAATCAGGAGACTTGAGGACAGGGGCTTCCTTAATGGTCTTTTTTATGGATACAAAGGCTTCTAATGCTTCTGGGGTCCATTCAATTTTTTGTCCCTTTTTTAACATTTTTGATATGGGTTTGACAATCTCAGCAAAGTTGGATACAAATCTCCTAACAAAATTAATCTGCCCAAAGAATGACTAGATGGCTTTCACATTTTTAGGGACAGGGACTTTATCTATAGCCTCAACTCTCTCAGGATCTATCCTAACTCCCTCTTTTGATACAATGTGCCCTAGGAGTTTCCCTTTTGTAACAGTAAAATGACACTTCTTAGGGTTCAAACTAATGCCATATTCTAAAGCCTTAATGAATATTTTTTCAAGGTACCCTATATGATCTTCAGCTCTTTTTGAGTAAGCTATGAGGTCATCTTGATACACAACCATTATAGCATTGATCAAATCAGCAAATGCTAAATCCATAGCCCTTTGGAATGTTGCTCCTGCATTGGTGAGACCAAAAGGCATTCTTACATACACATATGTTCCCCATGGGGTTGTGAAGGTTGTCTTATACTGCTCACATTCTTTGACCTTGACCTGGTTATAACCAGAGAATCCATCCATCATAGACAACAACTCACACCCAGTTACTTTATGCAAAATAGCTTCCATGTTAGGCAGTGGGTAGTTATCTTTAAGAGATGCTATATTTAAATTTCTGAAATCTACACATAGTCTTATATCTCCATTCTTCTTCCTAACAAGAACAAGGTTTGATACCCATGTTGAGTGCCTCACAGGTTTGATAATACCTCTATCTCTAAGCTTGGTCAATTCTTCTTGCATTTTTGGTTCCAGAGTGGGGTTAATGGGTCTTTGTTTTTGTCTAAATGGATTTGCATATGCTTTCAGTGGAATTTCATGTTGAAATAGATCCTCTCTGTATGCCTTGAGGTCTTCATAAGACCATGTGAACACATGTTTATATTTTCTCAACAACGAAATCAACATTCTTCAGATAGTAGGGCTTATCTTTTTCCCAATATATACCTTTCTTGGTGATAGTTCAGTCCCCAAGTTTATTTCTTCAATATCTTCCCCTCTGACTGGGGTTTGTTTCATATGGGATCGATCACTTCCATCATATACTCTTTCCAAGGCTACCAATCCTTTGGGAAGTTTAATAGTTTTGAGTTGCAGGACCTTCTTTCCAAACACTGTCTCTTCTCCATTTTCTTCTTCTATAAAGGCGTTGAAATCAATTTCTTGAGCCTCATACTGGTCTATACATTGAAGGAATTTCAAAAGGTCAGTATCATCATTGAAAACCTGCCAACTATATATGTTGTCTGGTACTGCAGGTCTTGTTTTGAATTCTAGTTGGGAAATTCCTGCCAGTGTGATATCATCTTGTTTTAGTGCTACATTGGCCAAAAAATCTGCCATTATGTTCTTTGATCTGTCCACCCAATCAGTGGAGAAAGCATCAAATAGTTTAATTGTATCCCATATAGCATTTCTATATTGTTTCAGTCTTTAATTTTTTGCCACATACTTTGATCTAATCTGAGATACAACCAGTTCTGAATCTCCAAAGAATGTTAAGTTTTTAATTTTGTGTTTAATAGCTAAATTTAGACCAGTCAGCAAAGCTTCATATTCTACTATATTGTTTGTACATTCAAATGCTAACAGAAATGAATATTTATAAGTCGAACCATCAAGAGATATAAAAACTATACCAGCTCCATTACCCTCTTGGCTACAAGCTCCATCAAAATACATTCTCCATACTCCTTGTTGATTTTCAGAGATGTTTTGATCAATTGGATTTTTTCTTTCCAACTCAGGCTGAGATAGTTCCACTCTAAAATTTCCCAAATCAACATCACAGAAGCAATTTAGTGGCTCTTGAGGAGCATATTCAAAAAATTTGATTCATTCTAGGTTCTCTATACAATTTTACTTTTTCTCCATTCACTGGTATGGTGGCATATGATAAGTCAAATTGTACATTGCCTCCTATTGCAGTAGTCCATTGTCTTGATAGAAGCATTCCAAATTGTGGAGGTGTGTCAATCATAGTTATGTCAATAGTGTAAGTAGCTTGTGGGTGAGCTGCTAATCTTACCTCTACATTTTTCATTATTCCCATAGCTGGAACAGGTCTGCTATCCATAGCATAACATTTACCTCCTTCCACATCTACCCATAAACCAAGCTGTTTCATTACCCCTATTGGCATGATATTCATGGAGGCACCTAATTCTATCATGTAGTTTCTTACTAGCTTGCCACTTATGAGCAAAGTAGTGAAGAATGGGTCAATCTGTGGTGTGTTCATTAGGCAGGCCTCTGGGATTTTTACCTCTTCCCTTTTATTACTTATTTCAGAGACCTCTTTATTCCCAGGGCTTACATTTTGATTTCCATTAGAAATAAATTGTATGGTACTTTCCCTATATTCCTTGACTTTCATCATTTCAATTAAGGGTATAGACATTTTTAATTGAGATAATGCTTGCATAAAATCAAAAGATGTACCTTCAGCTTTGATTGCCCTTTTAGATTCAGTGTATTCTCATTTGTTCTCTTTTTTCTCCAGTCTTGATGTTTGATCTGGCTTTTGTTTTTCCATGGGAGGTTTCTTGCTTTCTTCCTTAGGAGACCCCTTTTGTTCTCTAGTGTATGATTGCTTATTATCAGTCCCTTTTGATGTCTCATCTGATGTATTTTTATTTTTATGAATATCCCCCTTGGGACACCTTCATCTTTATTTACTGTTCTGTTTCTCAAATGATATTTGCTTCTGGCATCCTCTACTGTTGCAATCATCAACTTTTTAATCTCCTCTTCACTTGGTCTTCTTATATTGTATCTATTATTCTATCTTGATGCAACAAGGGGGTCTTGCTCACTTTCATCTTCCTCATGGTCTGAGAAAACATGCTGCTCTGCCATGTGAACATTGTATTTTTGGTGGTCTACATTGTATTCATATCCCTCCTCCTCTGATGATGCATATTCCTATTCCAAAGGGTTAAGAATGTGGGATGTTAAATATACATTCTGGTCTTCACCACCACCATTTTCTGGTATATCTTCCTCTGATACTGACTGAGCTGTTACACAATGTTTTGGGGAATGTGGTGCATAGCAAACTGGACACCATGGACTCTTATCTACCATATATGCTCCTTTTCTTTTTAGTGGATCTGGTCTTTCCTTATTCTTTGGCCTATCACCTTTCGGCTTCCCATCCTTCCAATTGGTATTATAAGGCATATCATGCAACCTCAATCTCTCATTTCTATATGTGTTCTCTTGCCTATTTGAGGGGACATATTGGGGAACTCTAGGGTTTTCCCTTTTAGAAAACATTCTTGTAACTTTTTTGTTATTTTCTATAGTCAAAGCCATCTTTTGGGCCTTAGCTAGATTTCCAGGATCTCTACTTCTTAGTTCATACCCTGTTTTAGGATCAAAGGCCTTGAAATAGATACCCAACACAACTTTATCATTCAATTTGGCAGCTTGAGGTATTTTATTGTGTAATTTAACAAATCTCTAGTTAAAATCAAAGGCTGACTCATTCTAATGTTTTTGAATTGTTACTAACTCATGTAATGCAAAATAATATGCACACTGATTTCCATATTGTTGGAGAAACAGGTCATAAAACATTTGAAGGGAATAAATTGATGCTGTCGGTAGGCTATTAAACCAGTCCCTGGCATCCTCAATCAATGACATCATGAATAATCTCATGTGTACATCCTCATGCTGCATATCCAAATCCTAAATTACTATTTTGAAATTTCTCAGATATTCCTTAGCTATAACTGCATTACTTCCTGTGAATTTAGGGACTAAGTTCCTCCAACTGCTATCTGGGGGGTGAGGATAAATCTGAAATCTAGAAAAATCAAATTTTCTAATCATAGTTGTGCATTGTGGGGGGGGTTTTGAAAATACTGGTGTTGGTAAAGTAGGTTGTTATTTGTCATATATTGTGGGACTTGTGGGGGTATATACTGTTGATAAGTAGGTGGCCGAATATTTCGGTGTTGTGGTGGAGCATTTGTGTTTCTATTACAATTCCTTGGCAGATTTTGGTGAGCTTGTGGGGGATTTGATGGCTTCCTATTGTGGGGAGGGGTATATTTGGGTGAATTAGCTATTGGTGTTTTGATTTGAGATTCACGTAACTTCATCCTTTTCATTTCATTTATAGCTTGTATTTGTTGCTCATACTCTATTAGTAACCTTTCTGCATTTTGCCCCATTTGTTCCAACTGTGGATCTTCCTCATCCTGTGCCATGAGCTCATGCTTTTCTTCAAATGTTTCATCACAATTAAGTTCTTGTTCACGTTCAAATTCTCTCCTTTTTCTAGCTTCAAATTCAGCCATGCATTCAACAACATTTTCAGGGTCTATTTGGTGAGAATGATCTGTCTTCCCTCTAGGAGTGTGAAGTTCTTTAGGTGAGCTTTCTTCATTTGCAAGTGTATCATACAAATTGTGTGTTTCTAGAAATAATTTTGATGCTTTGTCTCTAGTTGTTGCATCCAAGTCATTGAATACTTTCTTGCCCTGATTGCTTTTGTGATTTGACTTTCCTTTATCCTTAGAACCATCACCTCTGTACAAAGATCTTCTTCCTTACATGTTGTGAGCTACCATGATAGTCTGAACTCTAGGTTGATTCCTTTCTGATTTGTATTTTATCTTATCAGTTACAATACTTTTATTCATTTAGAGTCGCCACCCACTTTTTTCTAAAAGTGAGAAAAGATTTTGGTTGTCTTACCCAGCGGAGTCAATTTCTTTCAAATTTCAATTATGGTTTTCTAAAATGACTTTATATGGAAAGGATGTCTACTACTAGACAATTCTTCTAGTTTATTCCCCAGCAGAGTCGCCAATTTGTTGGGTCCCAAAAATGCTGGTTTAAACCATGAGAGGTTGCCAATCTCTCACAACGCTTTTGGCCAACTAACAAGGACAATTGATGCAATTGTTCCTTCTACTCTTCAGGCTCTGCTAGACCTAGGCGGGTGTACCTATATGAGTGACACAGATTTTGAATTTTAATTTTCCTACTTGATCTAACTATCCACAAATGGAAATTTGATAGTGGAAAGAATATGATCCTAACTTGGTATGAGTTGCATGAAAATATGAATTAATATGTTTAATTTAGAGATGTCAAATGAAATGGAAAGAACTGATGTAATCTAAATAGGGGAGACCAATGCCTTGTTGGGTAGAACGGAGTCAAATGAAAGCTTTTAAATGAATGGTTTCTATCTGGCAGGGATTCTAATTATTTGGCATATGATATTTAGTCTATAACTTGTATAAACATGCAAGGATGTAATTATCAACCTCTTCTTAATGATACAAATGATATTTCCTAGATTACTGTGAATGTTTTGAAGGAATTACTCTTTGCTTGAAAGACCCAACCAATCACATTATATAAATACAACAAATGTGTATTGATAAACTGAGAATATACTTGATATGTCAATTTAAATAATAAAGAAACATCAACCTTGGAGACAACTTGATAATATTCAAAATTATTTCAACAAATAACTGATACCAGAATAGTGCCACAACATCAAATTTTATTCATCTGATCCTTCAAGATTTACACATGCATCATAGTCTCCTTGAATGTCATTCCTGAAAATATTTGCAGCAATATTCCTTTTTCTTCGCTTCTCCCTTTTTATTTCAGATTTTACAAGTATTTATACATTTTTAAATCAAGGGTCACGACCTTTCATTTTCTAGTTATGGTCATTTACATTTCATAGTCGAAAATTAAAATATTTAATTAATTGCCTTGTCGGAAAATTAATCATTTTAAACTATATTCGGGCCTTTAATTTTACTTTATATCTTTCTTGCCCTTTAATTTTCGCTTTCCATGGCTTTTAACATCTTCATTGCTATACCGCAGTCATGCTATTTATACCCTATGGTATGGCGGTATATTGACTTTTCAATGGTCTTCATAGTTTATGTCGATCACTGTTATCTTCATGCTTACCACGGCCACCACGACCTTTGACTTTCCTACCCACGGTATCATGGTATTTGACTATCGCTCTCCTTCCATTCTTATCGCCTTACCGCGATCTATGTCTTTGCTACATGTGGTACTGCGGTAGCCATTAACCGACGTCCTTCACCTTTCGCCGACTATTGACCGCTACCACGACCATCGCGGTCTGTGTTTTGACTGCGTGCATTATAGCGGTAACCGCTAACCACTACCGCCAACTGCCGATTCACCGATGCCTTCATCGGTCATCTCACTGCCATCGTCAGTGTTACATGTTTACTGCGGCCACCGTGGTGTATGACTTAACCTTCTGTGGTACCGGGGTAGAGGTTACCTTTGCTGTCTATTGAACGCTACTGTGGCCACCGCGGTCTATGCTTAGACCGTGTGTGGTAGCGTGGTAAACCTTTGCTACTTGTTCTTTAGCTGCCACCGCCATACCGTAGGCCCCTTTGTGGGAGGCCACGGTAAAGCAGTAAACGAAATAAAATGTGATTTTAAGGAAGCGGTAAGGGCACTAAATAAATATAGATGGAAAGGATGATATCTAATGGAGGGATAGTGAAAAATAAATAAAAACCCTTAGGGTAATGATGGAAAATTAAGATTCAAATGGGAAAACCTTAGGACTTTATATGGAATTTTTTAGTTCTAACAAGAAGCACTAAAACAAAGTTTAGAAGCACTAAAATAGAATGCAAAAGCACTTATTTTGGGAGGCGATAAAATAGAGTGTGGATGTGTTATGATAGTACTTCGAAGCGCTATTTGGAAAAAAGCGCTAAAACAGAATGCATAAGCGCTATTTGGTGGAAAGCGCTAAAATAGAGTTTAGAAGTGCTATAATATTTGATTGAAGTGATATTTTTTGGAAGAGCTAAAATAGTGTTCAGAAGCGCTGAAAAAAAGTGTGTAAGTGCTACTTTTGATTTAGAAGTGCTAAAACAGACCTCAGAAGCGCTAAATAGACACTGCAAGCACTACTTTGGATTTCTTTATTGCAAAATTTGATCTGGCTTGGTGGAACATTCTATCATTGGTTGTGGGATGGAGGACTGATGTATGGATTTACTATGATTACGATGTTGTGTAAGAGCTCTTTGAAAAAATGCTTGTGAATAAAGAGGCTCTAAGGCGTAATCACCAGTAAAACCCCGAGCAAAATCATGATACCTATGGATGAGTTGTATGATGAAGCAAGATTTTTCTAGTCTGATACAAGAAATGTCATCTTCTCAAAATATTTTGGTAACCCAATGGTCTCTTCGGTTTCTTGATTTTGATGGATTTCTTGACAAAATTTTTGGATTTCCAATTTCTAATCATGAATTTTTCTAGGTGATTTTGTTTGACTCTTTTTGATGTTTTTCTGGATGATCTTTATCCGAGTTAAATGATTTGAGAACATGACAAGAAATTGTAGAATAGTTGTTTTTAATCCTAGAATCTAAATAGATAGTGTATGTACAAGAACCATGAATGGTCCCTATTGATTTCCACTGGTTTATTTTAACAAAAATACACTTCAGATAGACTCACTCTTAAGGTCATAAAGGTCATTGTTATACTCAACAACCCACATCTTAAAATTGCGTTGACTAACACAACCGTGTCAGCCCCTAAAGGGCACCCATGTTTTTATCTTTTCCAGGTGTGTACTCAAAGTTGGATTTCTCATCCCTTGAGAAAATGGTCTTTGTCAATTATATGGTGAGTGTCTTGGGGGTAGATTCTTCCCTCCCCTTGCACTGTGAGTATTACAATGTCTGGTTACTGACTCAGCCGGATACTAACTATGGTGGTTAGATAGGGTTTTTGTTTAGAGAGGCAATAGATAAAATCCCTCAGGAGACCTCCCAATCTTTAAAACAAATATTTTGGGGATGGTTATCTTTGCACAAATCTGGAAAAAAATGGGTTTCCCCAGATTTTCTTTTAATTTTATAGTGGGGTGGAAAACTTGGCTTTGGTTGTTCCCACTTAGGTCATTCCCATAGGGTGAGTACTTTTTCCCACTACGGCAAGCCTTCTAAAGGATTTAAAAAGCGTAAATTTCATGGAAATAAAGGATGAGTCTGGCATTTTGATCACCCAATAAAGGGAAGAGCATAAGCCTATTCAACACACAAGCACAGTAATCAATGTTCGATTTTTAAAACCCAAAAGACAAATTTTTCTATTCTATCTGAAGATTTTGCTTCACAAAAGTCATGGTGTCAATTTTAAATGATATAGAAAAATGTGTGATGTTTATCCTAGGATTGATAAATTTTAAATCAAGTGACTACCCTAGGATTGATTCTTTTTAGTCCAAATGCATCAAAATAAAAATTCTGGTTGCGGTCGCGTCAAATCTAGATAAGCAGTTATAGAAGCATTGAAATGGAGAATAAAAGTGCTACAATTTATATCAGATGCACTATAGTCAAAAGTGCTACAATAGTTTTCTGAAGTGCCATATAATTTCCCAGAAGCACTATATCAGATGTGCTGGAAATGGGTGGCCAATGAGCTGAAAAAGATCATAGAAGCACTATAGTTTCCTCCCTAGAAGTGCTAAAATAGATTACAAAAGCACTATAGTGTTTGTGGAAGCACTGAAACAGAGCTCAAAAGTGCTATAGTTTTCCTTGGGAGTGCTATAGTTTTCATCCAAAGCGTCGAAAAAGCTCTCGCTCACACTAAACTGAACACGCCAAAAAAATCTGTGCAACACTTTTCATATTTTTTTTAATAAAATATGGGGTTATGCCCCACAGTGGGTGCCAAATTATAAGTGTGAATAAGTAACAATGTAAATACACTTCTTAATACGACATTATATCAAGAGAATTAATCAAAGTTAATCTAATTGAAACAAAAAGACTCTTGAAAGCATCATATTGCTCTCTATCTCCAAAGATTTATCAAATCATTATGGCTCTCAGATCGTGTAAGCACTACGACTATTTAAAATGACAATCTGAAGAACAAGAATGATGCTAAATGCAGGAAACTAATCCTATATGATGATTACTAAACTTGACATGAAATTAGATAAATTAAAGCTACAACAAACTAAATGTAGCCATGATTATGAATTAAAATGCTATGATGCTATGATTGCTTGATGCTATTGCTGCTGAGTAAGTTTGCATAAAGTTGGGATCTTTTCTTTGTTGTACAGGGCTATATTTATAGATTTTCAGGAAGCAGATTTGCATAGAGGCAACAAACAAAGGTCTAGATTCAATCTAGAGGATTGAAGGGTGAGAGATGAAGAAGTTGGAGAAGATTTTGGGACTAGTTTCCACCCATGAAAACACCAGGCAAGAGGATAGGAAGAATTGATGGAAGAGGATTGAGAGATTGATTCAAATTTGTCTCCAAATCTTCCCGTGAAGATTGAATCAATTAATTTAGACATAAATTAGACATATGATATATAATTTGGTTTTGAGAAAATAGAGGAATTTGATTTATGCCTTTATTTAAATATTTTTTGATTTATTTAAATTAGCAAAAGGGAAATAAATAATTTAATAAAACAAACTATAGAAGTTGTTTATTAAACTAGAATGGAAAGAAATGATAATTAAACAAATAAAGTGTTAAACCCTTGTTTAATTTATTTAAATGATGTGATAGAATAAAATAGTGGAAATTGATAATTAAATAAAACAAAGTATTTATTTTTGTTTATTTAATTAAGATGAAATAATAGAAGAATTTAGAAGAATTTAAAGGTGAATTTAAATGTGAACTATATAAATAAATATTTCTATTTATTTAATAGTAGAGGAATTTAGGATAATTAATCAAATTTCGTATTCAATTAATTAGATTCTCTAGACCAATTTTAGGTGTATACATGTATAATTTCAGTTTTATGCAATCATGATTCATTTTCTAAGGAGCAACAATCTATGGTCCATTTTGGCTCATATTTGTCTCTATGCTTGGGGGTTAAGGGTAGGTAGCCTTTTGTTTGGTACATTCCTTGCTATAAGGGATCCCAATGTATCTCCTTAATATATTAGTTTAGCAAGTACACTAATATTTAAAGGGGGGGGAATATAGTACCCCGCACACTGTTTGCATAAGAAATGGTCTCTTTTTAGTGATGATAATCATTTATCTCCTAGAAAGTGTGACCTCATCAATGGTAATATCACATGAATGTTTAGTAGGCATGGAATTCTCAATTTATGTTAGTGTTTCTTTTGTGGTGATATTAGGCTTGATATCCCCTAAAAGTATGGCTTTTAATGACATGCTATGTTCCCTTTTGTGGTAATACTATGACTAGTATTCCCTAAAGTGTGATTATTCATTCCAATATTTTTTCCTCTCTTAGTGGTAGTATCATGTGTGGTATTCCACAAGGCATGACCTCCCATGTGTTGAGAAGTGCCCCTTTGATATTTGAAATGCACCCTTTGTGGTGGTGTTATTTGTAATTCCCCTTGAAGCATGGCTTTGTGACATTCATCCCTTATGATTTTAAACATTATGCACCCCTTGAGGTGAGTTTTGTTTGTCTCTTGCGACATTAAAATTTGTGCACCCCTTGAGGTTATTTTTTCATCCCCTGTGACATTTAAGCTTTATATGCTCCTTGAAGTGAGATTTTGTAAGATAGTCCATGGATTTGGAATAATGTAGCTTGTTGATTCATGAATTTGAGCATCAATTTTAACATGGCCACCTCGTATAACATAGCTTGCTTTCTAGTGGAGCCACGTGTTCCATAAGTTCCTTAGCATAACATATCCTACTAGCATTATGGAACCCATCATATTCCATCGAAACCTAGTATAACACAACTTGCTAACTAGTAGATCCATGAGGTTTTTGGGTGATTTGGAATAACATAGCTTGCTAGTCCTCATGATATCATTCTCTCGTCTAACATACATTTGAGATATGATGTTTAGTATTCAAGATAATCTTAAGACATACGTCTCTTTGCCTTCATCTTGAATCCTTCAGTACTGAACTTTTGTTTTTGTTTTGTTGTTGTGTCTTTTATGTGTGTTTGTGATGTATTTATATCATGTTTCATTGTGTTAGCATATGTGTTTTGTTTTTTCCATGTATGTTTTATGTTGTCATGGTGTATTTCATACATGAGTGTTCCTCTCTCCTTATGTTGGTTTGCTATGGGACCTTGATTCTTAGGGTCTTGTGTGCTTCCCCCTATATTTATTGAGATCTTATCTCTTCAACATTTGGATAATTTGACACCTCTTTGACATATTTCTACTCTAGTGTGAGTCTAAGTGTAAGTTCATACTCTCACTAAAGTGGGGGCTAAATGTAGCATTATAAATTGTCACCTATGACAATTTCACACTAGGATTTTCTCCCTCCTATGTGCTTGGACCTAATCATGTTCCTAATTTCCTAAATTATGCATTTCATGGCCTATTTTAAAAACTTATAGAAAAACCCAATGTGAAAAATCAAAGTAGACATTATGAGGCCCACTATTTTGATACACCCTTTTGGAAATATTTTGATCCAGACAATTTTGATACTATATGCGCATTAGACTATTTTGGTTGATTAGGGACATTGGATATTATGCTTGTTATTGTATTGATGCTTATGGAAATTTTATGCATGTATGATTTCTTTATTTTTTATGCTCATGTTGATATGACTATCATGATAAAAATGGATAATTGTCTATGAGTAGATTTGATAAGATGTTAAATTTAAACTAGAGGTGATGATATGACTTCTTTATAACAATGCCATGACTAGCCATGAATTGATCAGACATGTTAATTGATGAAGAAGGGATAATTATGGATATTAAATCTAGATTTTAGGATTTGATTGTGATTAGTCTTATGTATATGGAATTGTTGATTTAATTATTGATTATCTTGTATTAGATATTTTGACATGTGGAATTGAGTTTGTAGGTACATGCCCATGGTCAATAGGATTGGAGATAACCAAGGGTACCCTATTGTGATCACCATCTAAAACCAACTATGTTCCATTTAGAGGGACCATAGTCTTATTGTGTTGTATTTTATTTATAATTAAAATATTTAATGTTTAATCTCATGTTTTATGTTTTAAAAGTCAATTGGGATTTTGATGGGAGTTTTGGGATATTTAGATTTACTTTTCTTATAATGGATTTTTTTTGGTGAGTTTAAATGGTCAAATAAATCTTTAAATTGGGTTATTGACCCTTATTTAACCCATAGGATGACTACCTATGGGTTAGGGGTCAAATCAAACCCATATCTTTGAATTTTTGCAAGTTGTGCCCCTTCTCAATTACCCATGAAGAAGAGTGACAAATTTGGGAAAGGGTTAGATTATTTGCTTCAAAATCTCATTTATGAGATATGAGAGCTCTTGTTGAGTGTGGAACACTCTTTGGCTCTTCACTTCCCAAGGAGTTCTCACACATGTGTGAAAACTTGTGGGGAGGTGTGTCCAAAGGATTGAATGAGAAAGTGACATGTGTCACTCTCTCCTTCAAAATAATTTAAACCTTGGCTCTTATTTAAATCCTTTGGAAAGGAAAAGGAAGGGTTATTTTCATTTTCTTGGTTTTTTACTTTTGGGAGTTGTCTCAGAAGGAGGGAATTGGATTTTATTTTCAAATTCTTCTCCATTTAGGCTTGGATTGAGGTAGGCCTCATTCTACTTATGATTGTATGTTCTTTCTCCTTTGTATGAAAGTTTTAAAAGACTGTCTATGTTAAATTTTTTGTATGTTTTATGTCTTCTTGATTTTTCATGTGAATTTGGTTGGGGTTGTATGAGGACAAGCTCACCCAATTGGAGAAGAGAACCCTTTGTAGGGGATAGGAATGAGTAGGAACCTCCATGGGGAAATCAATTTCCCCCGTTGAGAAGGAGAGGAAAAAAGGGTATGAGTACCCAAGTTAATATGGTGGTTTTGGTGTATGGAGTTGGATGGTATGGAGGATATGTGATGTATGTGAAGTATTGAAGAATTGGGTTATTGAGAAGGAAGAAAATTGATACAAGAGCCTCCAGTGGTATAAGGTCAATCTTACATCACCCAAAAAATATTTTATTTTCATTTGTTTGTAGTTTCCTTAGTTGTCTTGGGGCCCATGGTGACTCATGTAGTCTTTGGGATAGTTAGAAGTTTGAAACAACCAAAAATAGTTACATGCTATTTTTTGTAGGTTGACTTATTCAGGTCATATCGGCATGAAAATTGACCCCAAGAAGTGAAATTGGAAAATAAGATTTTTGGTGAAAGAATCATCTCAAAATCCTATACCGTTTGGAAGATATTAAATTTTCATGTTGTCAAATTTCTCCAATGAACTTTAAAACTGAAAATTGAGGCCCTTCGGAGCCCCGAAACAAGGTACAACATCTCTAATCTTTTAGATTAGGAAAAACATGGTTGTATATTTCTTCACAAGATTTCCAATGATATATACAATTTAAAATCTGATGGTCAGATCAAAAGTTATGGCCTCGAGAAGCTACCCCACTAAAAAGTGAATTTCATTAAAATATCTTCCTAGGCAAGAAATCAAATGGGGGGACTTTTGGCACCAAAACAAAAGGGAAAGTTATGCTTTCTAGAACATTCTAGGGTGGTTATTGGGTAAAATAAAAGGGTTAAGTGGGGGTTGTAGAAGGTGGATCCATTAGTGTAGATTGTGGCTTCAAATAATAGATTTTCTTTTAGAATTGATTTTGTTGTAATGAATCAAGCCCATGAGGCTGTAGCATTGTAATTTTTGAATATGTGATGTCATTTTCTGAAAATAATTGAAAGTAACGTATTTTCTATCTCACATCTTCTGTGTTGGTATCTATTGTTCTATTTTGTGTGGGTTTCAGGCACTATATCCCTCATTAAGTGGTATCAAAGTAGGTTTTCTTGAGTGTGTAAATAGATCGCCAAATGTGAGGCAGTTTGCACCAGGACTTGTGGTTGTGGGTTTATGCGAAAAGTGATTAGAATGCCTCTGCAAAGAAACCATGTTGGTGAAAAATATTTTATTGTACCAAAAGAGGGGTTTAGAGCTCTATAGAGACAGGTTTAAGCACTACAAGAGGAGATGAATTGAGGGTTTGAGCCAAGAAGAGGAGATGAAAGTGAAGATGAAGCTGAAAATGAGGAACAATTCAAAGAAGAACAAGATGCAGTAGATCCAAAGCAACTCAGATTATTTAAGGTCATCTCTAAGATTGGGAAAAGGCCAAAGATTTATGTTTCTATATTTTTTGGAAACCTTAACCCAAAAGAGTTGATTGATTGGATCAATGATATGGAGGAGTATTTTGAGTATGAGGAGGTGGAAGATCCTGAGATGGTGAAATTTTCAAAGACCAAGATAAAGGGTCATGCGAATATTTGGTGGAAAGAGGTAGAACTAGAAATAAATTAAAGATGAAAAGAGAAAATAACAAGATGGGATCATATGGTGGAAGAATTAAAAAGATAGTTCATTCTTGTGGATTATGAGCTAGATTTTTTGAAGAGGATGCAAGGGTTGAAACAAGCAGGAAAATTTATCAAAGATTATACAAAAGAATTCTACCATGTGTTGATCAGAATAGGCCATTTTGAGGCCAACAAGGAAAAAGTTTCCCATTACATAAATGGGTTAAAGCCGAGTATTCAAGAGGAGTTGAGTCTGGTAAGAATTCCAACCATTGAAGATGCATATTAGTTTGCTTTGAAGGTAGAAGAAAAGTTGAACATAAGGTTTGAAAGCAATGAAAGAGGTCGAGGTCATGGAGGAAAGACTAGTGGATGGTCATATGGAGGCCAAAGTGAAGATCAAAAGAAGACCGAAGGATCTAGTAGCAACTATAACCAGAAAGGAGATAAAACCTACCATCCTCATGACCAAAATAATGGAGACCAAAGAGGAAGATAAAAATCTGGATGAGGACCAAGAAGAGGAGGCTTTCATGGAACATGCTTCTAGTGTGGAGAAGAAGGAAACAAAGCTTATGAGTGTCCTCAACATCATGGAAGGGAAAATAGAAGACTTGAGGGTAATGCATGAGTTGCACATGTAGATGAAGATGATGAGTCTTCACATTCCAAGGATGTAGAAAGAGGAGAGGTTCTTGTTACTAGAAGAGCCTTGTTGAATGAGGAGAAAGAACCAACTCAAAGGAAGAATTTGTTTTGCACTAGATGCAAGTGTGAAGGTAAAGTTTGCAATGTTATTATTGATGGAGTTAGTATCGATAACCTTATTTCAAAAGAGATGGTTAATAAGTTGAAATTGGAGAGAAGAAGGCATCTGAATCCATAGCAGATTGCTTGGTTGTAGGAGGACCATAAAGCTTTGGTAAATGAACTATCTAGTAAAGTTCAAGATTGGAAATTACCATGATGAGGTATTGTGTGATATTATGGTTATGAATTTTTTTCATATGTTGTTAGGTAGACCATGGTAGTTTGATTGGTGAGCGGTGCATGATAGACATGCTAAAACCTATTCCTTGAAAAAGGATGGCAATCATCATAAGTTGAAACCCCTGAGGGAGGCAGAAGAAAAGGTATGCAGTAATGCAAGAATTTTTTTGGTTGATGGAAGAAAGATCCTAGAAGGTATGAGGCATGAGCATATGCATTTTTCATTGATCCCTAGAGTTGATAAAGAAGATACTAATAAGGTACCTATAAAGGTTTCAGATTTGCTGAATGATTTTCAAGCTATTATTTTTGATAACGTACCTGAAGGTTTTCTCCTGTAAGAAATATTAGTCATTAGATGGACCTGATTCCTGGAGCCAGTTTTACGAATAAGGTAGCTCATCATATGACTCCAACAGAGTGTGAAGAGTTGAATAGAAAAGTGCAAGAGTTGTTTTAGAAGGGATTGATTAGAGAGAGTTTGAGTCCATGTGCAATACCTGCAATACTAGCACCTAAGAAGGATGGGGAATGATGGATGTGTATAGATTCTAGACCCATCAACAAGATCACCATCAACTATAGATTTCCCTTGTCGAGAATGGATGACATTATGGACTGTTTGAGTGGAGTTGAGTAGTTCACGAAGATAGATTTGAAGAGAAAATATCACTAGATCTGGATTAAAAAGAAAATATCACCAAATCCGGATTAGAGAAGGAGATGAATGGAAGACAACCTTTAAAACCCAGAGGGTTTGTATGAGTGGTTGGTCATGCTTTTTGAGCTAACCAGTGCACTGAGCACATGTATGTGGCTTATGAATGAGGTATTGAAAGATTTTTAAAGAAAATTTGTTATTGTTTATTTGGATGATATTTTGATTTTCAGTAAGACATTGGAGGAGCACCTGATGCATATTTGAAGAGTTTTTGAGAAGCTAAGGGAGGATAAGTTGTTGATTAATTTGAGGAAATATAGTTTTTTGAAGAGGGAATTGGTATATCTGGGATTTTTGGTCTCAATAGAGGGTCTTAAAATGGATCTAGAGAA
This sequence comes from Sequoiadendron giganteum, assembly GCA_007115665.2. NCBI lineage: Eukaryota > Viridiplantae > Streptophyta > Pinopsida > Cupressales > Cupressaceae > Sequoiadendron > Sequoiadendron giganteum. The sequence continues at coordinate 72,249,439 of CM021102.1, forward strand.
GGTGAGAGCTATCATTGAATGGCCTACCCCAAGGAGTGTTATAGAGGTAAGGTCATTTCATGGTCTAGCAAGTTTTTATAGAAGTTTTATCAATAATTTTAGTAGTATTTGTGCACCTCTAACTGAAGTAATGAGAGGGGATAGAAAGGATTTTAAATAGACTATAGGAGCAACAAATATTTTTGATTTGTTGAAGAAGAAAGTCATAGAGAAACCTGTTTTGGCACTTCAAGATTTCAATAAGGTCTTTTAGGTAGATTGTGATGTTAGTGGCACTACTATAGGAGCTATTTTGAGTCAAGAAGGTAAACTTCTATCCTATTTTAGCCAGAAGCTAAATGATGCTAAGAATAAATATTCTGTCTATGATCAAGATTTTTATGCTATAGTTCAAACTTTGAAGAAATGGAGACAATATTTGTTTCCAAATCAATTTGTTTTATATAATGATCACTAGGCTTTATAGTATGTCAATAGTCATACAAGGGCATCCCTGGTTGCAAGAAATCTTGCATCAACCAAAAATTATCTGCATTCATGTTCTTGTCTTGCATTTTAGTAGTTAACTGTCAAGACCCAGTCTCATTATTTCATACTACATTGCACCACATTGTAACATTAGAGTTTGTAGATCAGGATATATGATCTTCATGGCAACATCTACATCATATCCAAAATTCAACTATTTTGGAGATTCTAGTATGAAGTTATCACTAACAATATATTAGTTGTAATTGGATAGAGAGCATTCATCAACCAATATTGACCTTTCGAGTGTATGGACCTATTCCATGACTTGCGGAGCTTAGGAAACCATTTAATAAGGATGCACATTCATCGAGGAACCTTTGTTCTAATCCACATCATGTTTATCCAAGAATTAAAAGAAGTACCATATGTTTGGCTGACATTCACACGTTTCATCAACTTTGGGATTTATGACCTCTTAAGGCTGACGTGGACCCTTTTCTGGAGTTGGGAATTGATATATATAGGCATTGTGTAGTTACATTAGAGGAAGTTAGTAATAATTAGTGATATAGTAAGATAGAAGATAAATAAGGGTTTTGACTCGCATGTAAGTCTAAGTATAGTGCCATATCATTCTGCAATCTGTAAGACAAAAGGCAGGGCATGTTTCCAGTGAATAATTAATTATTCTCTATATTTCCATGAGTGATTGTTATTCCATTTCTTTGAGTTTATGTTGTGTTTACTCTTGCTACAAGGTTGGACAATCCTATTCCTGGACCCTCCATCCTTGACTACACCGAGTGGTATCAGAGTGAAGTTGTGAACCCTTGGGAGAGGAGAGCCAAGTTGAGCAAGGCATTATGTAAGATCTTATGTGGACAAATTGCTGACTTGAGGCAACCTACTTTTTTTTGTCAATAGATCACTGATTGTGAGGAAGTTACGAACTTGTAGCCAGATCATCGACTTGAGGCAGTTGCACCAGATCCTAGGAAGAGATGTCACCAAGGAGAATTCATACTACTATTAATGTTGTTGGAAAGATGGATGAGATGATGAAAATGATGTGAACAATGAAAGTGAGATTGGATGTTGTTGAACAAGACAAAAGGAAAGACTTAAACCCTAGACCTAATGATGAAAGTGATGATGATGAAGTTCAAGTTGTAGACCTAATTGAATAGACCATTGAGGAGGAAGAATCAGATCAGGTGAAGATGTTGAAGGCTTTTTCAAAAATTGGAGAGTGACCTAGAATGGAGATTTTGAATTATACCAGTAACCTAAACCCCGAGGAGTTGATCAATTGGATAAATGAAATTGAAGAATACTTCGAATATTAGAAAATTGAAGATCCAAAGAGAGTGGTATTATCAAAGACTAAGTTGAAAGGGCATGCTACAATATGGTGGAAGGAAGTTTAGTTAGAGAGAAATAACAAATTTAAAGATAAGATTGTGAAATGGGACATAATGGTGACAAAATTGAAGAACCAATTTATACCTGTAGACTATGAGTTGGAGCTGCTAAAGAGAATGCAAAACCCAAGACAAAAGGATAAGACTATGAAATAATACACTGAGAAATTTCATAAGATCATTATCAAGATTGGACATAGTGAAGCAAGCAAGGAGAAAGTGGCAAGATATATCAATGGGCTGAGAATAAACATTTAGGAAGAGTTGAGTCTAGTGAGGATGAATTCGGTAGAGGAGGCATATTAGTTTGCATTAAAGGTGGAGGACAAGATAAATAAAAGACATGAACAAAGGAAGAGGAGGTAGACTTTTGAGAGGAAGATCACATTTTGGAGTAGAAAAACCAAGTGGAGAAAAACAAGGACAAAGATTCATACCACAAGGAAGAGAAGGATTCTAGTTCATACCTTAGAGGAAGAGATGGTAGAAAATCTTATCACAACAATAGAGGAGGCTACAATTCTTACCAAAATGATGGATAATAGAGAGATCAAAAAGGATATGGCAAGATAATTTTTATAGGAACCTATTTTAAGTGTGGAGGAGAAGGACATAAATAATTTGAGTGTCTCCAAGAAAGTAAGAAGATTGAAAATAATGCAAGAACTGGATATGTGGAGGAAGAACCAGTAAGACCATCGAGTTTTAGAGGAATTCCTGAGAAGGGAGAATCATTATTCATGAGGAGAGCATCGTTTCAAGAGAAATAAGTACTTAAGGAATCACTGCAGAGCAAAAGTTTGTTTCAGACTAGATGCAAAGTAGGAGGTAAGTGTTGCAAAGTTATCATTGATAGTGGTAGTATCAATAATCTAGTTTCTAAGGAAATGGTGAAAAGGTTAAATTTGGAAAGAAGAAAACATTTGAAACTTTATAGGATAGCCTAGATTCAAGATGAGCACAAGATACTAGTGTTGATGTGTTTTTTATGCACTTTCTCAACACAGGAAATGCACAAGTGCACTACCTCTCTTGAAAGGAAATCTCCAAAAAGTTGCTGAAAATTACCCCAAGGTCTCTCAGGTTTCAGGTCATGACTTGTTTGGAATTCCTCAGTTGATGTTTGATGTGATTTTTTTGGTAATCACAGGGCAAAATTATAAAAGTTAGGTTGGAGGAGAATTGGCTGAATTAATGGAGTTCCTGAGATGGGAAGTTAGTGTGTAATTTTATGCAGGTTAAAAAAACAATCTTAAACTCCTATCTTATCTTAATATTTGTCTTTACAATGTGCAATTAACCTTAACATAGGCTATTTATTAAAAAAATAAAAAAAAGGCAGGGAAGGGAAGATGTTCTTGGATTTGAAGCTAGCAATGAACAATGATCATGGAGGGTTCTCCTATGAACAACTTCATTAAAACATAATTTCACTTAACTAGATTAATTCACAACATCATGAAACCTATGCAAGCTTCTAAGGACTACAAATATTCAACCATTCATTCACCATAAACATGCATGAACAAAAGATAGAAGTGTGGAGCAACTTTTAGTTTATGCCCAAACTAACTTTACACAACTATCTACCATCAGTAAATAGAAAAGAGTATGGAAAAGAAAGGAATCAACACAACAAAATGCTACACAATCATTGAACAACATCAACTACTCTACCAAAGTAAACTGAACATTCGAAACAACAAAGTAAATATTTCTAAATCAGCTAACTATGGGAGATGAACCATGTAACATGTAATGTGTTAGCTCTCAAAAATGCAAGCAAGATGCCTCAAGAGGATTCCAATCTCTTGATACACTTCAAGGTAATAGACAAGGTTAAGAGAACTCAAACTTCTACTCTTTAGGTGCTGCCAAACCTTGGCGGGTATACCTTTTTGAATTGAGCAGACTTATTTTGTGATTAACTTTTTGAAATGCTTTGTCCACAATGGCAGACAATAGTGAACAAATGAAACCAAACTTGATAGCTATCTTTTGATCTAAATCTTAGAATGCTTAATTAACTGATAAAAAAAGATTGAATGAATTCAAATAATGAAATTGTAGAGACCAGTGCCTTGTTGGGTATGTGGAGTCAAATGAAACAGAAGTGGGCAACTTATTTTGGCAGAAGATTGAATTGCAGGCATATGATCTATTCATAACTTGTCTAAATGATGCAGTATTATGACTACTAAGCTCTACTTTAATAATCTAGATGAATCTCCTTGATTATTGTGATCAACAAAAAGGATTTAATCTCTACTTGAGAGAACCAATTAATTAATCACACAAATACAACAAATGTGCATTGACAAATTGAACATAAACTTGTTATGCGAATTTAAACAACCAGAAAAAATCAAATTGGAGACAGCTTCAACAATACTTTTTAATAAACTCAATAGACAATTGATACCAAAAATAACCTGCCACACCTGCTGATTCCTATTGAATTCGCCATTTTAAAACATGCACATAGTCTCCAGAATGATAACTTTATTCTATTGTGCCCATTCCTAATTTACCCTATCTATCTATTCTAAAATCTGATCATCACTCAATTACAATCGGGGTGCATATATATACACCAACACTTAGAAATCATATCGTTTCAAATTCATGTTGGCCACCGTAGAATTTGGCAAATTCTCACATGTCGGCCCAACACAAAAATCAGGCTCCAATCGAGCTAGCAAGCAATGCCTCTCAAGCATTATACATGTTAGCCTTAGTGTTTGAAATTCTATTATTTACTTGTGAACAGTCGACGAGACACAGTGCAATGTCTTGCCGAAGGCAATTCAATCATTATTCGCTGTGACATCCACCATTCGGGAAGATGCCATGTAGAGTTCTTTTTATTTCACCGAAAGTCCACTTGGAACCAAACAGTTGTCGTGACATTAGTCCCCCTCCCGCCGATGAGTCAAAGTTCTCCATGTATGTCGCTATAGCTTCCATCCATCGGGGAGACCTCACACAGACTACACAATGTTTCACCGAAGGCTCCCAACCATCCACGAGTCACTATGACATCGACCATTCAGGAAGACACCATGCCCGACAAGTCTACCTCTCGTCGATGAACCCATTCATCCACCTTATTTGCTGAGACCTATCCTGATGTGCTCTGTCGGTGAAACCCCCTGATTTCATTGAAACTCTCACCGAAGACCACCCTTATGCCGATGATAATCCTTTACATGCATGAGTCAGGGTGATACATCTAGTTTGTGAAATGACCCTTAATGTATAAGTCAGGGAGACACATCAGAATTGTTATGACACTCCATCGAAGGTTAAAACCTTTGCCGATATTCCCAAAAGCACCTATCACTGAGACACCTTCATCTCTGTAAGATGTTAGCCCGATAGCCTTAATAAATGCCGATAGATGACACCACTATCGCCAAAACAATAGAAACATCCTGTCGATCGGCAACAGATGTTTGCAATAGAAAAAAAGGATCGGGGAGACACCCACATTGTCATGCTGATATGGACCATAATATGAAAAATGCATGACTCGAAGGAAAAAAATGAAAGGAATATGCATATGATAGGACCAAATATGGAAGTTTATGAGTAAAACCAACATGTGAAAACATCAGATTTTTACAATTCCAATAGTGGCTCCATCTGGGGATGAATGATAGTGAGATCATTGCAAGGATCCATAATCTTTGGGTGAGCAGACCAAACCTAAACACAAAATGAGATAATGGAAAAGGACCAAAAGCATGATGGAATGAAAAATGAATGTAGAATGGAGGTGAAAAGGATGCAAAATGAAGGTTAACCACCATCCTAAACTAATGTGCATGGAAAAGAATTTTAAAAAGAACAAGTAAGAGTTGTCCATGCACTGGCAACCCTCAATCCTCAGTGTGTTAACTTCTCTTATCTTGAGCTGTTACAATTTGAAACTCAGATCATACTTTCCCTTGTCAAATACCTGGTTTTGTTTTGAGCTCATTAGATTTCTCTTGAAGACACAGATGCAATGTTTCTTGTCACTGAAAGTTTTTAGAGAATCATCATGCTCAACTTGGCCCAAAATCCATACACCATTCTGTAATTTATATTCTTCATTATCAGACAAATCTCTGCCAGTATACAAAATGCATACATATATAATGAAAATTTTTGTATTATCTGTCTCACTATTATGTATTATGAAACACTCTCCCAGCTGTATTAAAAATTCACAAAGTGCTTCTCTTGAAAGACGAAAAAACTTTGCCATATCATTGTTGTTTGAAACAAAAATATTGCACTTCTTTGATACTACCATTTAGATACAACACTGGATCATAACTCATGTCTTCAATATCATGCATATGTGAACCAATAGAATCTGGACTTCTATCATCCTTGGTATGCAAACAAATTTCTTTTCCACATGAGTTAGAAATTTTAGAATCACATACCTCACTTTGAATGAACACAAAATTTTGATCAACACCAAAAGTTTCACTATCACTCCAAGAAATGTAGTGGGAGTCATAAAAATCTTTACACAAAGATCTTTCACTGTCAAAACAATTGTAAGCTGGACACAAAACCTCAAGATCACCTTCATGAGCACATCCCTGGTATTTAGAAATTAACAAATCTGAAATTTGTTCACTGAAAAGTGAACAAGTCTCAACATTTTCATCACTACAGTTATACTCTTCACCTTTGTCATCATCAAGAAGAAATCCAAGACCATCAGGAAATGGGAAATCAGAAACATTATCAGTGTAGTCATTTATTCCATCATTTTTCTTGTCTGAAATTATCTCCTCTTTTTCATAAAGTGGGTTTGAAAATTCTTGAAGTTCATTCATGGGGATACCTCCACAAAATATCATATGATCTTTATTTAACTCTTCATCATACAATGGGTTTGAAAATTTTTGGAAATCACTTTCAAATGTAAAAACCTCATCATCATCAACTGTATCATCATGATAGGTAGAAGAATCCCTTGATTGCAGATCAAAATCCTCTGGTTCATCAGAATCAGAGTATTCACTAGATTCTTCACAACATGCACTGCTTTCCTTGTCACAATCTGTGATGCAAGAGAAATCTCTTGTACCTTCATCTTCCTCATGCAAGCCATCACAGGAATAATCTTGATTTTCACATGTATTATCTTCTATTGGATGCATCATCTGATCAACTTCACAATACTCATCAGAAATACAACAATTGGGTTCAACATTGATAGTGTTATCATACCTCATTCCCTGGGACAACGCCCGAATGAAGTTAAAAGAGGAGCCTTCTGCCTCAATTCTTTTCTTCTGCTTCGATGCCTCTCCTTCATTCTCTTCCTTCTGATCAACAACAATTAGTTTGTCTATCTCTTCTTCAGTAAGTGTCTTCATGCTGTATTGAGCAGGTACCTCAACAGAATGTGGCTCTGTATAATCTTCTTCAGAATTAGAAAGGACCTAATGTTCAGGCATATGAACATTGTATTTCTAATTTGAAACATCATGTTGATAACCTTCATCCTCTGAAGATGAATACCTCTCCATAACATGGTGAAATTTATTTGAAGTCAAATATACTGTGTGATCTTCTCTATTGTTTCCCATCAACATACCCTCTTCTTGCATTCTTTGGACTATAACACAGTAATCTGGGGAATGTGGCATTTTACAAACTTCACAAAAATAATTGTTACTTACCATATAGATTCCTTTTTTTGTCAATGGATCAGGAGCCTCTTTGTTTATAGGCCTAGCTATTATAGGTTTCCCATTTTTCCAGTCTATATTATAAGGCATGTATTGCAACTTTGGCCCTTCATTTTTGTATGTGTTCTCTTGTCTGTACTGGTAACTATTGCTTTGTTGAGGAGCCTTAGGATTGTTTCTTTTATCCATTATCGTTGCAGCCCTCCTATTGTTTTTAATTGTCTGTGCCGTCTTCTAGGCTTCAGCTAAGTCTCTTGGGAATTTATTTCTCAATTCATACCTTGCCTTAGAATCAAAAGCATTCAAATAAATACTTAGTGCTACAAAATCTAGCAACTTTGATCCAGGAGTCATTTTATTTTGCAACTTATTGAATCTCAGATTAAAATCATAGACTATATCACTTTGATCTTTCTAAATGTGTATGAATTCATGAAGAGCAGCATCTGGTGCACTTAGATTCCCAAATTTCTCGAGGAATTGATCATGAAATCCTCGGAGAGAATCAATAGAGACTGCTGGCAAGCTATTGAACCAATCCCTAGCATCTTCAAGAAGTGATATCATGAATAGCCTCATGTGTAAATCCTCATATGGCACATCCAAATCCTGGATGAAAGCATTGAAACTTCTTAGATGCTCATTAGCAGTGATTGCATCACTTCCTGTAAATTTTGGAAAAAGACCTCTCCAACTGCCATCTATTGGAAAAGGGGATAATTGAATCCTTGACAAATCAAACTATTTGATCATTGTTGTATATTGATGAGGGGGGGCGTTAGGTGGGTACTGATGCTGGTACATCAGATCATAGTGTTGTGTATGACGTTATGGCACATACTGTTGACCATGAGGAGCTCCAACATGACCTCCCCTGAATTGAGATCCTCCTCCATTCATGTTTGAACAGCTGCAAAAATTCTTTCAGAGTCGCCACCTACTTTTCCAAAAGTAGGAAAATCATTATTTCTGATCTTTTCCCCAATGGAATCACTCTTTCTGAGACTTCTAAAATTACAAATTTTCTACACTGACTCTATTTGATGGTCTTCAACCGAATTTTCTGATGTATTCCCCAGCGGAGTCGCTAATTTGTTAGCTCTAAAAAACATAGGTAAGATGCCTCAAGAGAATGCCAATCTCTTGATACGCTTCAGGGTAATAGACAAGGTTAAGAGACTTATTTTGTGATTAAATTTCTGAAATGCTTTTTCCAAAATGGCAGACAACAATGAACAAATGAAACCAAACTTGATAGCTATCTTCTGATCTAAATCCTAGAATGCTTAATTAACTGATAAAAAGAGATTGAATGAATTCAAATAATGAAATTGCAGAGACCAGTGCCTTGTTGGGTATGCGGAGTCAAATGAAATAGAAGTGGGCAACTTATTTTGGCAGAAGATCGAATTGCAGACATATGATCTATTCATAACTTGTATAAATGATGCAGGATTATGACTACTAAGCTCTGCTTTAATAAGCCAGATGAATCTCCCTGATTATTGTGATCAACGAAAAGGATTTAATCTCTACTTGAGAGAACTAGTTAATTAATCACATAAATACATCAAATGTGCATTGACAAACTGAACATAAACTTGTTATGCCAATTTAAACAACCAGAAAAAATCAAATTGGAGATAGCTTCAGCAATACTTTTTAATAAACTCAATAGACAATTGATACCAAAAATAACCTACCACACCAGCTAATTACCATTGAATTCACCATTTTAAAACATGCACATAGTCTCCAGAATGATAACTTTATTCTATTGTGCCCATTCCTAATCTACCCTATCTATGTATTCTAAAATCTAATCATCACTCAATTACAATCGGGGTGCATATATATACACCAACACTTAGAAATCATATAGTTTGAAATTCATTTCGGCCATTGTAGAATTTGGGAAATTCTCACATGTCGGCCTAGCACAAAAATTAGGCTCCAATCGAGTTGGCAAGCAATGGCTCTCAAGCATTATACATGTCGGCCTTAGTGTTTGAAATTCTATTTATTTACTCGTGAATAGTCGGTGAGACACAATGCAACATCTTGTTGAAGGAAATTCAATCGTTATTCGATGTGACATCCACCATTTGGGAAGACACCATGTAGAGTTCTTTTTATTTCACCGAAAATCCACTTGGAACCAAACAGTCATCGTGACATTTGTCCCCCTCCCGCCGATGAGTCAAACTTCCCCATGTATGTCGGTGTAGCTTCCATCCATCGAGGAGACCTCACACAGACTACACAATGTTTCACCAAAGGCTCCCAACCATCCCTGAGTCGCTGTGACATTGACCATTCAGGAAGACACCATGCCCGACAAGTCTACCTCTCGCTGATGAACCCATTCCTCCACTCTATTCCCTGAGACCTATCCTGATGTGCTCTGTCATTGAAACCCCCTAATTTCATTGAAACTCTCACCGAAGACCACCCTTATGCCGATGATAATCCTTTCCATGCATGAGTCAGGGTGATACATCTAGTTCGTGAAATGACCCTTAATGTATAAGTCGAGGAGACACATCAGAATCGTTATGACACTCCACCGAAGGTTAAAACCTTTGCCGATATGCCCAAAAGCACCTGTCGCCAAGACACCTTCATCTTGGTAAGACGTTAGCCCGATAGCCTTAAGAAATGCCGATAGATGACACCACTATCACCAAAACAATAGAAACGTCCTGTCGAAAGGCAACAAACATTTGCAATAGAAAAAATGGATTGGGGAGACACCCACATTGTCATGCCGATATGGACCACAATATGAAAAATGCATGAGTCAAAGGCAAAAAATGAAAGGAATATGCATATGATAGGACCAAATATGGATGTTTATGAGTAAAACCAACATGTGAAAACATCGGATTTTTACAATTCCAACATAATGGAAACCCAATAATTCACCAAAGTCAATGAACTTCAATTAAAAATTCTACAAAATTCCTTTACAACAACTCAACTCTCTCTAAAATGAGAGGAAGAGACCCCTATTTATAGTTTTCAAAAAGAAAATTGAGTGGCCAAGGTTTAATCTCATTGTGTGGGCAAGATTCACTTTAAAATAGGGTTTCACCTTGTTGGGTCTCAAAAACATAGGTTTGAACCATGAGAGGTTGCCAAGCTCTCACAATGCTTTTGGCCAATGTACAAGGACGATTGATGCAATTGAACCTTCTTCTCTTTAGGTTATGCTAGACCAAGGTGGGTGAACCTATGTGAATGATGCAGATTTAAAAGTGTTTCCTGATTGAGCAATCTATCTACAATGGAAAATGGAAGTGAATAGTTGAAAATCACTACAACTATACCTACTTGTACTGCACAAAAGAAAGGATTTTGAATAAGTTGTTTGTTTATGAATTTTATCTCTAGGTTGAGGCAGATCAATACCTTCTATCCACATGGGAAATGGAGTCAAAAATAGAGAATGATATATGTTTTCCTTCTCTGGTTTAATTCAAGTTAGGCAATTTATAAAATAAAATCTTATGACTAGCATACAATTTCATTTATTTATGGCTTGCACAAATTATGCTGGAGTGTTTTCTAGCCTGGTTATTTTTAAATTATCCAAAAGAAATTCTAAATCACTGTGACTTACTTGAAGGATTTTAATTCTGACATGTAGACACCAGCAAATAAAATTCACACAAAGTGAAAATATGCACCTTGATGAATCAAAATTATGCTTGATACATCAATTCAAATGATTAGAAGACTTCAAATTGGAGAGAATTGAGATAAAAAATAATACAAATTATGGCATTTCAACAACTAAATTCAAATAAGATTTCACCAATTTATGAACATCTTCTCCATTGCTTTGTTTTAGGAAGGTCTGTACATTATTTCCATTCCCTGTTTGAAAAATCTATCTCCTACTCTAACCCCTGTCCCCCTTTCTCTGCAACTAATTTTATAAAGTATTTATACATTAATATTTGAAGAGTCACAACCCTTCACCTTCTTGGTAAAACCATTTGTTATTTCATGATAGCAATTAAAATATTTAATTGTGTTGCCTCTCGACAAATTAAATATTTTTTACAATAGTTTTTCCTTTGATTTTACATTAATACGTTCTCGCTTTTATCTATCAAATCAAATTTTACCTCTATCATATTTACCTCTCTTTATATTTTATTTCCCAAAGCCTTCATCATTTTTACCGCCTCACCATGGTTCACCTTCCGTCTCCCCGTAGTACATCAGTGTTTGACTTTGACTACTCCATCATCATCTACCTTCCTACCGCTCCCTTACCGCTCAACTGCAGCCCTTATCTCTGTCTCTGGCGGTTCTACGGTAGTTGAATTTTCCACAGCCTTCTCCATCTACCGTGTCCTTACCATTCAACTGCATGCTTTGATTCTGTCACCGGCGGTATGGCGGTACTAGCATTTTATGTCACCTTCGTTGTCCACCACCATACCATGGTCTACCATATGTCTCCCTGCATTATCGTGGCCTCCATGCTGCCTTCCCACGGTACTGTGGTGACCTATACTAACTACCAAGCTCGCTAGTTATCTCCCGACCATTGCGCTACTGCGGTCTCCTTGACGACCGTTCGCGGTTGTGCAGTAACTGCTAACCGTTATCCTCTATCGCCTCCCTATCTACCGCACCACCGTAGTCACTATTTTAGCTAGCTACGGTGTAGCGGTAGCTGCTATCTATCTTGCTGACCATTAACTCACCACATCTATCTTTTCCTTCCATTGACTACCTTCGCCGATCGTTACCTCTTCACCATGGCCACTGCGGTCTGTGAGATGACCGCCAGCGGTACCACGGTGGGGTCTCTTAACCATTGCTTGGCCAGTAACTTACCACCCCACTCACCAGCTCCTAAGACTGCTACCACTAGTCTTCATTCACCACGGTGACTGCGGTCTGTGAGATGACCCCCTGTGGTACCATGGTGGGATGTCCTAACTGCTGCTTCATTGGTGACTTACCGCCCACCGCAATACCGTAGTCTAAGTTTAGACCGCACGTGGTGTGGCACTAAGAACTTTATGCCAACCCCTTAACCACTACTGCCATACCGCGAGCCCATTGTGGGAGGCCATGGTAAAGCAATATGACATGAATAATAAGAGAGAGGGAAGTGTATAAAGTGTATTAGGATTATAGATGGGAAATGAAATGAAAATTTTTCATAAAAAGATAGGAAATATTACGGAAAATGAGGGGGGTAAAATGCGAGGGCTATGTAGGCCAAAAATAAGGCAACGGTACAAGGGTAAAAAATATTGTAGCATTGTGAAAATGGGGGTGAATGATATTTTATGAGAAAAATAGTTAAAACATTATGCTCAAAATGGAAAAATCATTTAGATTTTAATGAATTTTTTGGGTTCTAATAGTGGCTCTTGTTGGGGATGAGTGATTTTGTAAATCACTACAAGAATCTAGAATTCTTTGGGAGAGCAGACCAAGCAAAGACATGAAAAATGAAGGCCATGGAAGATGAAGGAAATGAAAAAATGAAGGATATGAAAGATGGAGCAAATGGAGAAAGGAAAAACCTACACTACTATACATGGAAAGGAAAGAAATGTTTTCAGAAAGGGAACTCCTAAGAATGTCCATGTACTGGAAAACCCAGACCCTTCAAAGATTCGTAAAACTATTGTGCATGGAAAATAAATTTTTAAAGAGGTTTTTCTAAGAATTGTCCATGTATTGGCAATCCTTAATCCTCTGTACCTACTATGGTTCAAAAATCAAACCATAAAGGATGGCCCCAGGCCACCCCAAAAGAAAAACCTGCACTTTCCTCTATCATAGACTTTGTTCTGATTAAAGCTCATTAGGTTTCTTTTGAACCTATCCATTCCACCTGCCTTGCAACATGCACTACCATTGAAAACCTTTAGGAAATCATTGTATTCAACTTGATTCATATTCATTTCATCACTTTGCATTTCATCATTCTTATTATCATATGAAAAATATTTATCACCCTAAGCATACAAAGTGTATCCACATTCAACAAAACATTCATAGGCTTGCTCATTATCATATGTTGTTGAATGTTCAAGCAACTGTACTAGGACCTGAAAATCTAAATGCTTCACATGGGAATCTACAAATTCAATCTCATTAATATCTTCTGAGACAACTGAATCAGAAATATTTTTCCATTTCTCTTCTATCACCAGTTGACATTGACACATACATTTGATCCGTAGAGTCATCCTCATACATACTTCAATCAACAAATGTTGGACACTCATCATCAATAACATGCAAACCAATATCTTTTTCTTGCACGAAAAAATCATTCAAGTCACATACCTCTTATTGGAAACAAATAGATCTTTGATCAGCTTCAAAGAACTCCTCATCACTATGAGAGATGCACATGGGGTCATATGAATTGTTACACATAATATCTTCACTATCAGAGCAAATATAAGTTGGAAGCAAAACTCTGGAATCATCTTTATGTGCATACTTCTGGTATTCAAGAGTTAACAAGTCTGAAAATTGCTCACTACTGAGTGAACATGTCTCTGCTTCCATATCTTCTACCATGTCTCCAACCTCTTCTTGATCTCCATAAGAACTGCAAGAATCACCCTATTGAAGATCAACATCCACAATTTCATCTTCACAATTTGAATAATAATTTTTTATGCAGGAGAAACTCTCCATATCTTCATTATTGGAAGGCATGATATCTTCTACTATTTCAGCTTCTAAAGCATTATTGGTAGTATCCACATACCTTGTCTCAAGAATGGAATCAATAAATTTATTCACCACATCAAAGGCACACTATTTTTGATGATTTTGGTCAATACATTGATTCAGGCTCTGATGCTCTTAAAAATTGTGCAACAAATATGGGTCTTGTAGGCCTAAAATGAGGAGGTAATTGCATATAGATGTCTATCATCCTATTGTATAGAGAGTTTACATCTTCTCCCTTATATATCCTTATGTCAAAAAAGGCATCCACAAGAGTTTTGTTGCTTTCTTGAATTTGAAAATACTCATCAAGAGTGTTCTGATGTGAATAGAGTACATTACCTTTGTTACCAAAATTCTTCTGAGTTGCATCATGTGGTATTTGTGGTGTCCAAGATCTCCTAGAATTTGTGTCTTCATTCTCACTGCATGATGATCTATGTGGTGATTTACTTGGAGCATGTTTGACTCCCAATTGCCACAATTGTTGGTTCACTTGTAGAATCTGTTGTTCAAATTGCAGCCTTTGTTGTCTCAATTCCTTCAACTCTCTTATTGACTGCTGTCTTCTTTCTTCTTTTGCCATCTTGAAAAAATATTGCTGCTTCACAACATCCATGCATTATTTATGAAATGAAATAGAGTCGCCACCTACTTTTCCCAAAAGTAGGAAAAAAAGAGATTTTTTTATATTGTTTTGGTTTGCCCCAGTGCAATCTCCAAAAATAATGTAAAAATTTGCTGACTCAGTAAATTGATAGGCTTAAATTTTTTTATTGAATTTCTCCCTAGTAGAGTCACCAAAATGTTGTGTGTGTGACTCAGATGGGGCGCTAAAAACTACACATTTATGATTCAATGATTGGAGATTGATTTTGCAACTGCGTTGACTCTGTAAATGGAATGGCTGGAACCAAATTTTCTGATGTTTGTCCCCAGCGGAGTCACCAAACTGTTGGGTCTCAAAAACAAAGGTTTGAACTAGGAGAGGTTGCCAAGCTCTCACAATGCTTTTGGCCAACGTACAAGGTCAATTGATGCAATTGAACCTTCTTCTCTTTAGGTTCTGCTAGAACAAGGCGGGTGAACTTATGTGAATGATGCAGATTGAAATGCGTTTCTTGATTGAGCAATCTATCCACAATGGAAAATGGAAGCGAATAGATGAAAATCACTACAACTATACCTACTCCTACTACACAAAAGAAAGGATTTTGAATAAGCTGTTTGTTTATGAATTTTATCTCTGGGTTGAGGCAGATCAATGCCTTCTATCCACATGGGCAATGGAGTCAAAAATAGAGAATGATATATGTTTTCCTTCTTTGGTTTAATTCAAGTTGTTAGGCACTTTATAAAATAAAATCTTATGACTGGCATATAATTTCATTTATTTATGGCTTGTAGAAATTATGCTGGAATGTTTTCTAACCTGGTTCTTTTAAAATTATCCAAAAGAAATCCTAAGTCATTGCGACTTACTTGAAGGATTTTAATTCTGACATGTAGACACCAACAAATAAAAATTACACAAAGTGAAAATATGCACCTTGATGAATCAAAATTATGCTTGATACATCAATTCAAATGATTAGAAGACTTCGAATTAGAGAGAATCGAGATAAAAAATAATACAAATTATGGCATTTCAACAACAGAATTCAGATAAGATTTCACCAATTTATGGACATCTTCTCCATTGCTTTGTTTCAGGAAGGTTCGTACATTATTTCCATTCCCTGTTTGAAAAATCTATCTCCTACTCTAACCCCTATCCCCCTTTCTCTACAACTGATTTTACAAAGTATTTATACATCATATCTGAAGAGTCACAACCCTTCACCTACCTGGTAAAATCGTTTGTTATTTCATGACAGAAATTAAAATATTTAATTGTGTTGCCTCTCGGAAAATTAAATATTTTTTACAATAGTTCTACCTTTGATTTTACATTAATACGCTCCCACCTTTATCTTTCAAATCACATTTTACCTCTATCATATTTACCGCTCTTTATATTTTATTTCTCAAAGCCTTCATCATTTTTACCGCCTCATCGTGGTTCACTTTCCATCTCCCTACGGTACAATGGTGTTTGACTTTGACTGCTCCATCAACATTTACCTTCCTACTGCTCCCTTACCACTCAACTGCAACCCTTATCTCTGTCTCTGGCAGTTCCGTGGTGGTTGAATTTTCCACAACCTTCTCTGTCTACCGCGTCCTTACTACTCAACCACATGCTTTGTTTCTATCATCGACAGTATGGTGGTACCAGCATTTTATGTCACCTTCGCTGTCCACCACCATACCATGGTCTACCATATGTCTCCCCACATTACCGTAGCCTCCACACTGCCATCCCACGGTACCGCGGTGACGGATAGTAACTGCCAAGCTTGCCATTTATCTCCTGACCACCGTGCTACCACGGTCTCCTCGATGACCATTTGTGGTTGCACGGTAACTACTAACTATTATCCTTCGTCGCCTCCCTATCTACTATGCCACCGTAGTTACTGTTTTAGCCGGCTACAATGTAGCAGTAGCCACTATCTATCTTGCTAACCATTAACTCACTGCGTCTTTCTTTTCCTTCCACTAACTACCTTCGCCCATCATTATTTGTTAACCATGGCCACCATGGTCTATGAGATGACCACCAATGGTACCATGGTGGGGTCTCTTAACTGCTTCCTAGCCGGTAACTTACTACCCCGCTCATTGGCTCCTCTGACCACTACCACAAATCTTCATTCACCGTGGTCACTGCGGTCTATGAGATGACCCCCTACAGTATTGTAGTGGGATCTCCTAACTACTACTTCATTGGTGACTTACCACAAACTGTAATACCATGGTCTGAGTTTAGACCACGCTTAGTGTGGCAGTAAGAACTTTATGCCAGCCCCTTAACCGCTACCACCATACCATGAGCCCATTGTGGGAGGCCGCGGTAAAGCGGTATGAAATGAATAATAAGAGTGGGGGAAGTGTTTAAAATGTATTAGGAATATAGACGAGAAATGAAATGAAGATTTTTCATAAAAAGATAGGAAAAATTATGGAAAATGAGGGGGGTAAAATGTGAGGGCTATATAGGCCAAAAATAAGGCAACGGTACAAGGGTAAAAACTATTCTAGCATTGTAAAAAAGGGGGTGAATGATATTTTATGAGAAAAATAGTGAAAACATTATGCTCAAAATGGAAAAATCATTTGGATTTTAATGGAATTTTTGGGTTCTAACACACCTACCCTGAAATATATAGCAATTTAAAATTACAATATGTCTTCTTGCCTATTTTGTCTTTTATGGTAGCACTGTAGCTCTTTTGTCCTTTAGAAAATTGTTGTTTTTCCTTCTGGTTGTAGCTAAATAGTGAGAAACTCATCATCTACTATGGGATTTCCAGTTTCCTTCTATAGTGTGGAATACTCCACAAATTTTCTAACCAAGGGATGAAGCTTGTCCCACTCCAAGATATCAAATTGAAGCACCTAGAAGTTCAACTTCTTGGATCTGCAGGTGAGTGTTTCCCAATCTCCGTCACACTTGGCTACATTTTGTGCTACCTACTCTTAATAGGTGAAGGCACGGGCAACAAAACCCATAAAGTCCACCATGAATTTTCCCATGGTTCTATTTTCCATTTTCCTATGAAAACAAGGTCTTACCTTCTCCAGATATATCTCAGTAGATGGCACTTCAAAATCAATCATTAGTTTGAGGTACTTTTCATAGGCAATCCTTATTTCCTTAACCCAATCAAGATCCTGCTCCACCTCATGGAGCACCTACTCTAATATTTGTTTTCTATGATCTAGGCCTAATTTCCAATTATCCACAAGCCCGAGATCATTCTCAGCCATTGCAAGCTCTTTCTTTATTGTTTTTCCAGGAAAATTGAGGAGTGCCTCAATCTTAGGATATGTGATCCTACATATTTCTAGGAAGTCAGTACAGGTCTTCTTTATGTCCTCAAGGTACTTCCACACATATAGAAACTTATTTTCTGCCCTGAGAACACGTCGAATGCCCATATTCCCATTATAGCAGATTTTCCAGAACCAATCCTTTATGGCCTTTGTCCGATTGTTGCTTTTCTTTAGTTTATTAATATTCTCTTCTAATAGTAGCAATGGGGGAACTAATGATGTGGTGGGGATCTCATCAATTGAAGACAATTGTTGGATGTACGCCATTAGATCTACAACCTATGCTTTCAACTCCTCCTTAGAGGTCTTATCCGTATTCATCTGGTGCATAATTGTGGCAACAGATCCTTGGAGATGATCAATTTTTTGTTCCCTCGTTGCTGTCCCAAGATCGATGGTATACATATTGTAGTTGACCTCTTCCTCACCCACTACCGGGGTGGAGATTTGTACCATCCTTGATCTAGAGGCATGCAGGTCATTTGAGATCTGACCTTCGACTTCTTTTTCATCTTGGTGCTGACCCACGCTCGAGCCAAGATGGCTTCCATCCTTGCCTTAGGATCCATTGGAGTTAGAGCTTTATTTTCTAGTTGCTTCTCAAGCCAGTTGGGCATTTGAGTTTTCCCTTTTTGCAATTCATGATCACCCTCTTCCTCATGGGCTTGCTGCATTTGCAATGTTTTGTCACCTGAGGTCTCTTTTTTTGGCTTGTCCCCTTCTTCTTCATCTAAATTTTGTATAACTACTGTCACTTTTCTTGGGGATTCAACAACCATGTGCTTTTGGGGGCTATCTTCCCTCTCAAAAGTCTTTTCTTCTTCTTCTTGCTCATGCCTATGTTCCTCATGATGTTTTGATTCTGGGCTTCTTCTCATTTCAGCCTACTCCTCAGGCTGGTCTTCTTCAACCTTTTCCTTCTCTTCCTCTGGAGGAGGCATCTCCTCATCCTACTTTGGGCTTTGATTTTGTTCACCTATTGGAGGTTTGATGTCCTCCATTTCTTCATTAGTATTCCTTTCTTCTACGGTCGATTGCTTCTCAACATTTTCCTCAACATCCTTGAGTTTTTGGGTGAACTCCTCCTCAAGCTTTGGATCAATAGTCTCCACAATGTACTTGGTACCCAATTCTTCATCATCCTCATTGGAGGATTCTTCTTCCCCTTTGTCTTGGACTACCTTAATTTTTATGATGTGCTGATATATGGGATGCTCATGATAGTCATTTGCGTCTTCCTTTAGTTTCCTTGTGGCCTCCTTTTGTTGCTTTTCCAACTCCTCAAATATTTGCATTTTTGCTTCCATTGAAGGGGGATCAGTAGAAGGAGGAGGGATGGGAAGACCAGTTATGGCATGGGATAATGTAGTCTACACTGCGGGATCTACAAACATCCCAAAAAGCTCAGAGGGCATGCTTTGCATATACTTAGTAAAAGCTTCTGGAAGGGCGAGTAGAGGCATTGTAGTCATTGCAGTAGTAGTTAGAAGAGACAACGATGGGGGCATATATGAGGAGGAAAGAGGAGAACTAGTGGCCGAAGAGGACTCCACAGTAATAACTTGAGCCATAGGAGAGGTGGAGGCAAGGTGGATGGAGATGTCCACTATGGGCGGAGAGGAGGGGACTGCATCTTGTGGGATAGGTGGGGTGGTGACAATAGCAACAACAATTGTAGCTATGACAGGTAGGAATTTGGTTGCTCCTCACCCTCATGGAGCAGGAATTGTTGAATAATGGGCATTCTTGTGAAATTTCCCAACTTCATTGACTTCTTTGAGGTTCCAACTTTTGAAGTCTTCTTCGGAGACTCTTTAGATTTAGGATAACTTCTAGATGCCTCCTTTCTCTTTTGATCTTGTGTTTGGTGGAGAATTTGAAGTCTCTCCTATTAAGATGATATAGACAATGACACTACCGGTTTCACCCTCATGCGAATGATCAGGCACTACAAATGTTAGTTCTACTCCTTGCCACTTCAATTGAGAAATTTGACCATCAATCCACTATTTAGTTCTTGCCTCAATAGGCTTTGTGATAATATTGAGGTCATTGACCTCCTCCTTGTTCCAATCTATCACTGGTAGTGGCAAGTTAGTGATGACATTATACCTCAGGTCCATCACTATGCTTTGTTCTTCAGCTACATGCTCTGGAACAAGAAACAACTTGACCACTTTGACGAAGTAGGCCATCATGCACATGTATTGCCGCATACGCACCTCCATTTCATCCTTGCAATTGGCCCAAAATTCATCGACATTATGCAAGTTGGCATATTCGACTGGGACTATCTTCTTCAATTTACCATAGGGATCCATCTGTGGTCGAGAAGAATGGAATTTGAGGTGATACTTCATGAGATCCTTCTCATAATAATCTGCACATTGAGAGGTGTGGAGTTCATACTGTCCACAACCAAAGGAAAGTGATAGGGTAGGATTGGTTGGAACACTCACTGTTCCACACTCTAGGTCCTTGTTCTCAAGAACCCCTATGGGGTCACTCTCCACCACCTTAACCTATAGGCCCTAATACTAGTTAGGCACCCCTAGTTTCCCTACAAACCCTACTATCATTTCCATTTCCCTAGCCAAGCCAATCTTGGTGCTTTCTCTACCATTCTTTTCCCTAGCCCTTAATCTTCCCTAAAGGCTAAATATCTCCATTCCTTCAATTGTTCTTTGCAATGGTGTAAAAAGGTTTCAATAGGCTTGCAAAATTCCTCCTAGGGTGCTTGTAGGTTCACCAAGCTTCATTCTTCCTTCACTTTCACCAAACCCTCATCTAGGGTTTTGGTTCCTTAGTTCTAGGCCTTCAAAGTAGGTCTTTTCCCGAGAGAATGAGGTAGTTCTCCTAAATTCTCAAAACTACTTCCATTCTTTTCTTGGAATTGGTGATGCCCTTGCCCACACCTTGAAGGATTTTGAAACTTGGAGCCCTTGTTTAAGCCATTTTCTGACCATCCGATGGACTGTCATTTTGTTTGCTAGTCAAACGGACTATTGGGACCTCCTCCTTGGTACCAAGCCTGCACAAGGCTTCCTTCCAACTTTCTACCATGGGATTTTGCAAGGAGAGGTCACCCTTGCAAGTTAGGTGCTTATTTGCACTATCCTTCCTAGCTGGGCATTGCCAAGCTCGCCTAGGAAGTGAATTTCCTCATGACTACTCGACCCATAAAGACTCCTAGACCTAATATATGTATAGGCATGGAGCTTAGCCTCATCTCCCATAGACTATACACCAGGTATTGGAAGACAGAGGTCTAAGTCTCCATGGTTGACAGTTTACCAGACTGATCAACAAAGGAAAGAAACAAAACTATCTAAGAACAAGCTAGGAAATGATGAATTCAACTTGCCACTATTCCACACAGAGCTTGGAAAGAAGCTACACTACATTACACACTAAACACAATGTCTGATCAAACCAACAATACACTCACTCAAAGAAAAACATAAATATTACTCCATAACACAATCTTTTCTTGCTTTCATGAAACTTGTACAATGCCAAAATGTTCAACCTTTCTCTCAGCTCAAAATCCATGATAAATAGGTGTCTAAATTCAGTTAAGCTCGACCTCAAGCACTTCTTGGCCGCTCATTCACTAACCTATGGTGGAAAAGTTGCAAAAATGGAACATTTTGTAACTTCTTGCAATATTATCACTATTTATTCCTAACCTTCTAACACAATGCACTGGTCAACATGACCTTATACAAATGCATAAAAAAACAACAAGGATCCTAGACTTCCTATTGCCTAGTATTTTCCTAGGTGCTCCTGCACCATTTCCCGCCTCCTTGCCAAACACTAAGGAGTAGAAGGAGAGATCAATGACATGTCAATGCCAAGCTTTTGGAACTAATCTTCTTGAACCCATGTAGCTTCTGATTCATGCTTATTCTTCCACTTAATAAGGTGCTCCATATACACCTTGTGTCTTGTATACTTTTGCACCCTTGACTCCAAGATCCTTTTAGCTTGTTGCTTGTTTGTACTAGGTAAGGGTACATTACTGATGTCCTTGAAGATCTCTTTACTGTTCTGGGTCACATTATTGACTAATCCTTTATATTTGAGCAAGTCAATAATATTGAAAACTGGTGAGATTCCTAAGTCAGTAGGTAGCTCAACCTTGTATGCATTTTTCCCATACTTAGCCAATATCTTGCATGGTCCTACTCTCTTCATCTGTAGCTTGTTTGATACTCCCTTCTGCGACCTGGATTTGTTGAGGTGAACCATGACATAATCTCCCACTGCAAATTGCACATCGTTCCTTGATGAATGTACCTTCTCCTTCAACTTTTGTGTAGCTTCGGTGACTGTCTTCTTCACCTGCTCCTGAATCTCTTTCATGGTCTGACTAAAGTCTTCTGCATGTCCACTCCTATGTTCCATAGCTCCAAGATCTCTGAGCTCACAAATACCTCTTGGGTGCATCCCATACACAACCTCAAAAGGACTCTTCCCTATGGTCCGGTTGACACTATCATTATAGGCATACTCTGCTTGTGAGATGACCATATCCCTTGTCTATCCATATTCCTTTGTTAGGCAGCTAAGAAGATTACCCAACACCCTGTTAACCACCTTTGTTTGACCATCGGTTTGAGGATGGTAAGCTGATCCAAATGATAGGTTGGTACCCAATCGTTTCCATAGAATTTTCCAAAAATGACTCATGAACTTAACATCCCTGTCTAAAACAATGCTTAAAGGTAGGACCTGAATCCTTACAACCTCCTTAAAGAAAAGATGAGCTATGTAGCTAGCATCATGAGTAGTTTTGCAAGGAATAAAGTGACTCATTTTGCTAAATCTGTCCACCACTACATACACACTGTCAAAACTAGACTTGGTCTTAGGGAGTCCTACCACAAAATCCATGCTCACACACTCCCATGGTCTATTAGGAATGGGTACGGGTTGATAAAGACTAGCATTACTAGCTCCTCCCTTAGCTTTCATACATACAACACATTGTTCCACATATTTTCTAACATCTCTTGCCAACTTAGGCCAAAAGTAAAACCTTTGTACTAGTTCCAAAGTCTTGTTGATGCCAAAATGCCCACTAAGACTGCCATTATGCTTCTCTTGAATGAGGTTTTCTCTCATGGACCCTCTTGGAACACACAACTGATTCCCTTTAAACAATAAACCACTTTGCAATGTATACTCAACATATTGACTATGAAAATGATTCTCAAAGTCTAAACATACCTTATAGGCTTCTGAGAAATCTTCATCCTCTCCATAGAGATCTTTAAAAATTTGAATCCCTATGCTCTTCACTTGTATCTCTTGAATTGTCAACAACCTCTTGCTCAATGCATCTGCTCCCTTATTCATCTTCCCCTTCTTGTGCTTGATGGTGAAAGTAAAAGCTTGGATGTATTCCATCCACTTCAAATGCCTATTACTCAACTTATCTTGAGTGTTGATATAGCTGAGTGCTTGATTGTCTGTAAAAACTAAAAACTCCTTGGGAAGAAGGTAATGTCTCCACTTCCTAAGTGACTAAACCAAGGCATAAAGTTCTGATTCATAAGTTGAATATTTCTTCTTTGCCTCATTGAGTTTCTCACTAAAGAATGCTATAGGTCTGCCCTCTTGACTCAACACTCCTCCAACTACCACTCCACTAGCATCACATTCCACAGTGAACAACTTGGAAAAGCTAGGTAACAAGAGAATAGGTTGAGTTTCCACCTCTTGTTTCAGTTTTTCAAACCCTCTCTCAGCTGCTTGAGTCCACACAAATTTGATTTTCAAACCACCTATTATTGTATCTAGGACCGGTGCACAAATACCTCTAAAGTTCCTTATGAATTTTCTTTAGAATTGAGCTAATCCATGGAAAATTCTTACCTCAGTCCTTGTTGTAGGTGTAGGCCAGTTTATGATTGCTTCCACCTTGCTTGGATCCATCTTCAATGATCCCTTAGACACTACAAACCCCAAATATACAAGCTCTTGATTAAAGAACTCACACTTCTCTAAATTTATTGGCAACTTCTCCTCTTGCAACCTTCTAAGAACCAACTCCACATGTTTTAAATGCTCTTCTGCTGTCTCACTGAATATGAGGATGTCATCAAGGTATACAACCACAAATATCCTTGTGAAGTCCTTGAGCACTTCATTCATGAGCCTCATGAATGTGCTAGGGGAATTGGAAAGACCAGATGGCATCACTCTCCATTCATATAATCCATCTGTTGTCTTGAATGTTCTCTTCCATTCATCACCATCCTTAATTCTGATCTGATGGTATCCACTCTTGAGATCCAACTTGGTGTAGTATTGAGCTCCTCCTAGACAATCCATTAAGTGTTCAATTCTAGGAATAGGGAACCTATACCTAATGGTGATTCTATTTATTGCTCTAGAATCAATACATAACCTCCATTTTCCTCTCTTCTTGGTTGCCAAAACTACTGGTACTGCACATGGGTTGATGCTCTTTTGAATCAATCCTTGATCCAACAAATCCTGTACTTGTCTAGCTACATCCGAATTCTGATCCGGTGTAAGCTTATATGCTACTTTGTTAGGTAATGATGCTCTAGGTATGAAGTCAATCTGATGACTAATAGATCTTTTAGAAGGTAAAGTTGTAGGTGTGCCATCACTTACTATGTCCTTGTACTTCTCAAGTAAATTCTGGACTGCTTCGGGTATGACTGGTTTTTCAGTCTTATCTTCTTCCTTGGATTGCGATAGAACTACATATCCTTCTCCACCTTCATGTAGGTTGTTGAGGAACTCTTTCCCACTACTTAGTAGCACACTTGGTGTCTTTCACTATCCTTCATCCTCTTCTGACAGTGACTGCAATTTAAAAGTCTTTCCATCCTTCTTAAATGAAATTGTATTCTCCTTTCCATCATACATGGCACTCCTATCATATTGCCATGGTCTGCCTGATAGTAGATGACATGCATCCATGGGTAAAACATCACAAACTAACTTGTCCTTGTACCCTCCAATGGAAAAATCCACCATTACTTGCTCATTCACCAAAACACTTTGCCCTTTGTTAAGCCATGTGACCTTGTAGGGGTTGGTGTGGGGTACCTTCTTCAATTTCAATTTCATTACTACCTCCTCTAAGATAATATTGTCTATGGAACCTGAGTCTACTATGACCTTGCATACTTTACCAAGGATCTTGCACCTTACCCTGAATAGAGCTCTCCTTTGTTTTGGTTCTTCTTTGATCGGTTGTCTGATCAACACTCTTCTAAACATCAGACTCTCTCCATTCTTAGATTCGATATGACTGACCTTAGTTGCCTTAGGACTCATGATGTCCTCTTGTGGATAAGCCACTCTCTTCTCATTTCTTGATGAAGTTGCTTTCTCTGGGCACCTATTAGCTGGATGTCCAACTTGACCACAATGGTAGCATTTCATGTTTGCAAAGTATGAATTGCTCCTGCCTGCTCCTCTTCCTCTATTTGATCCTCCTTGAGAACCTCTACCTCTGTTATACCCTCCTGTAGAAGGTGTTTCATTGCCATGATCTATGGATTTAAACTCTCCTTGATTTCTTTGGTCATTACCTCTCCCTTGGTAGCCACCTTGCTGTCCTCTTTGATCTCTTTGATCTTTGCTTTTACCTCTGCCTTTAGAAGCCTGATCTTGCTTCCTCTTGCTTCTCTCCTCAATTTTGATAGCTAATTGATAGCATTGGTGTACTGTCTTTGGACTTAAAAGAGCCATCTCCTCTTGAATGTTCCATTTCAATCCATTAAGATACCTAGCCACCTTGAGGCTTTCATCTTCTGAAACATTAGACCTCATACAAAGCTTTTGGAACTCCTCTATGTAGGTATTCACATCTAGGTCTTTCTACCTTAGGCTTTGTCTCTTCTTGTGTAACTAAATCTCATAATCATCAGGCATGTAGGCTTCTCTCACCTTTGCAACCATACCTTTCCAAGTTGAGATGGGTTTCTTTCCTTACTTCTCCCTCTCTATTTGGATGAATTTCCACCATGTCAAGGCTAATCCTCTTAATCTTGATTTAGCCACCTTCACCTTCTATGCTTCTATGACTCCATCACACTCAAAATGATTCTCCATGCCTTCTATCCAATCCATGACAAGATCGGCTTCCATCTTCCCATTAAACAATGGTATACATTTAAGTGCTTTCCCACTCAAAGCTTTCAATGCCTTCAAGAAAGGCTCCTCTTGTAGTACAGGGCCAGGTTCAGGGATCTTGTCTTCCTTTGCAACCTCTTCTTTCTTTGGAACCCTATTACTATCCTCACCGTCCTTGTTTAGCACAGTACTCAATGTCTCCTCCAATTGTGCTAGTCTTTCCCTCAGTCTTCTATTATCTTCTTCTTGGTCTTCAACCTTCTTTGCCAACTCAGCATTTGTCACCATGATTGTGGAACCACTTCATTCTAGGTCTGACATACAAAATTCACTCCCAAATCTTTAACTGGCTCTGATACCAATCTGATAGGGTAGGATTGGGTGGAACACTCACTGTTCCATGCTTTGGGTCCTTGTTCTCAAGAACCCCTATGGGGTCACTCTCCACCACTTTAACCTATAGGCCCTAATACTAGTTAGGCATTGCTGGTTCTCCTACCAACCCTACTATCATTTCCATTTCCCTAGCCAAGCCAATCTTGGTTCTTTCTCTACCATTCTTTTCCCTAGCCCTTAATCTTCCCTAAAGGCTAAATATCTCCATTCCTTAAATTTCTCTTTGTAGGGGTGTAAAAAGGTTTCAATAGGCTTCCAAAATTCCTCCTAGGGTGCTTGTAGGTTCACCAAGCTTCATTCTTCCTTCACTTTCACCAAACCCTCATCTAGGGTTTTGGTTCCTTAGTTCTAGGCCTTCAAAGTAGGTCTTTTCCCGAGAGAATGAGGTAGTTCTCCTAAATTCTCAAAAATACTTCCATTCTTTTCTTGGAATTGGTGATGCCCTTGCCCACACCTTGAAGGATTTTGAAACTTGGAGCCTCCACTATCCGTACTCTGTCCATACCATTAGTTTAGTAAATTTAGGCTTGTTTAAGCCATTTTCTGACCACCCAATGGACTGTCATTTTGTTTGCCAGTCAAATGGACTGTTGGGACCTCCTCCTTGGTACCAAGCCTCCACAAGGCTTCCTTCCAACTTCCTACCATGG
The DNA here is from genome assembly GCA_007115665.2 of Sequoiadendron giganteum. Classification (NCBI taxonomy): domain Eukaryota; kingdom Viridiplantae; phylum Streptophyta; class Pinopsida; order Cupressales; family Cupressaceae; genus Sequoiadendron; species Sequoiadendron giganteum. The sequence goes on from CM021102.1 coordinate 72,276,862, forward strand.
GATTTTGCAAGGAGAGGTCACCCTTGCAAGTTAGGTGCTTGTTTGTACTATCCTTCCTAGCCGGGCATTGCCAAGCTCGCCTAGGAAGTGACTTTCCTCATAACTACTTGACCCATAAAGACTCCTAGACCTAATCTATGTACAAGCATGGAGCTTAGCCTCATTCCCCATAGAGTATACACTAGGTATAGTGGAAGATAGAGGTCTAAGTCTCCATGGTCGATAGTTTACCAGATTGATCAGTAAGGGAAAGAAACAAAACTATCTAAGAACAAGCTAGGAAATGATGAATTCAACTTGCCACTGTTCCACACAGAGCTTGGAAAGCAACTACACTACATTACACACTAGAAACAATGTCTAATCAAACCAATAATACACTCACTCAAAGCAAAACAAAAATATTACTCCATAACACAGTCTTTTCTTGCTTTCATGAAACTTGTACAATGCCAAAATGTTCAACCTTGCTCTTAGGTCAAAATCCACCATAAATAGGTGTCCAAATTTAGTTAAGCTCAGCCTCAACCACCTCTTCACCACTCATTCACTAACCTATGATGGCAAAGTTGCAAAAATGGAACATTTTGCAACTTCTTGCAATATTATCACTATTTATTCCTAACCTTCTAACACAATGCACTGGTCAACATGACCTTATACAAATGCATAAAAAAACAACAACAAGGATCCTAGACTTCCTATTGCCTAGTATTTGCCTAGGTGCTCCTGCACCAGAAAGGGTATAAGGAATCCCCACCTTATGCTTGCTGCTCAAGATGGTGTGTGCATAGCGCAGCTACTATGAGAGTTCAAGAATTACGTTCTAGTCATTTGGGTACCATTGCAACTTGTACGGTTTATCAGAGAATCCTTCAGCTCAAATATAAGTGAATTTTGGGAATTTTTAAACAAGGATCTGAACTGGTAGATGAAAACATTGACACTATACAAGACTCTCCTTTTGAGGTCACCCCCAAGCAGTCTGATGATATAGCTTGGGAAGGCATCATTAACTCTGTAGTAATCCTTCTTGAAATTTATGTATTGTAATTGGGGGTACTTGTCATACACTTTTAGCATTGTTTTTGGATCTAGATTTGGTGCTACGAATAAACCCCTATATTGGGTACAAGTAGGAAGAAAGTACACAAGGAACAATCTCATGTAGAACTTAGGTGTTTTCTTGACTACCACAAATTGCTCGTGCAAGTAGTTGCTGATCATTCTACCCCAATAGAAATATATGTCCCACCAGATGATTTCATCAATGAAATAAAAAATCCACTCTTGGAAGTAATCCAAGGTTGGAAGGCCCATGACCCTGCTCAGAAGAGTTGCCATGTTTTGGTAATCTTCAAAAAAGTCACTCCGGAAGAGTTCATGGGGTGCTTTATTGTCACTACCCCTCTTGTCTTTTAGCTAGTATTGGTTGATGAGCTTCCTGTACTTGAGAGGATCTTCATCCCACATCTATTTTCCATAATCCTTGGAAGTTTTCTCCATCTCACTGAGGGTAGGGATGCGAAAGGTTTCCCCACTAACCTGGTGGACAAGTCAACCAATATGTTTCCATCCCTATCCACTATTGTTCTTGTGTCTTTCTGGTACGCCTCTCTGTAGGCCATTACAAGTTTGAGAGCAATGAGGGCTGGCAGGAATGCTCCGACCTTGGCCAATCCAGTACTTCTAATTTTCTTCGCGTTTTTCATCTTGGGATTGAGCTTGACCCTTTGTTTGAACTCATCTATGTCTATGTGTCCCAGATTAGTATCTAAGATCTCCTTCCATTCTGTGAGGACCTTGGAGTTAAGGGGCTCCCCTTGGAGCTTGTATTTCATTTGGTCTTTATCCTCCTTGCCTCGAGGTGTTTTTACAATTTTCTTTCCTTTGTCCTTTTTTGTGACCACCCCTGAGGATCCGATAGCTGGTTCCATATGTCCTACAACCAAAGGAGCAATAAATGATTCAAGCATAAAATACATGGAAAATTAGCTAAAATCCTACAAAAGAATGTTAGATTGAATAAATAATTGTTATTTTGTAGGAGGGAGTTTGAACAACTCAGGCCCTAGGGGTCGAACTTCCCTGGGTTGTTGGTTGTTTTGGAGGAGCTGCAGGAGGGACAACATTTAGGGCATGACGGTCCACCTATCCTAACTTGACTTTAGATTTGATCAATTCAAAGGGTCCATGGAGGAGAGTGCCCTATTTCAACATGTGGGTCGAGGTCAATTTGGTGATTAGAGGGCATTTGGATTCTCTTTTGGGCAATCGAAACCAAGAGGAGACTTGGCCATTAGATGTTTGTGATTGGGAATGGCTCTGGCAGGATGACATCCTAATGATGAGTTTCCGCTAGGTGGGATCCGTGGCTCTGGAGGGTGGTGGCATCATTCATTTGTCATTTAGGCACTTTGGGTCTGAGGGGTCAGAAGGCTATAAGCTGATTGTCATTAGAAACAATGGAGGTTGGACGAAGTTCCAATGGAGGCAACCCATGGAATCGGGTCTGGATGGAGACAAGGCCGTTCACCTTGTGTTTACTCTGTTGAAAGTTTCGTGAATGGGGCGAGGTCAGGTTTTGGGTCATGGGAGGACAAAAGCAATTTCCTATATCAGCATGGCGAGGACGGGACCGAGTCCTGATGACTGCAACCGGATAAGGGAGATTCATAGAGGACGATCATCGACCTATTTTCATCATTTCACTTAAAAAGCCATGGGGTGTATGAAATCCTTAAATTTATCAATTTCATACATAAATAAATGAAAACTTTAAATGGGGTGCATGGCGGAAAACCTACCTCTAAAACCAGATGAAGGTGATCGAACAATCAACCAAAAAATGCTTTGAAGCATCAGTGGAACTTGTCAGGCATGAAGATGACGTTTGCAAAGGGCTTTGACTCAGTTCTGAACAATTGGTAGGTGAAAATGATAGCTGAAAATTGGATATCTATAGACTTTAGTGCATTTAATGCCTGTCATTAATGATCATACAATGACATAAGGGATTGTTGATCAGTCGAATTTTCAAAAGCGGTCGTTGGAAGGGTGGAGTCCATGGGGTGGATGGATGGCGATGGGTTGTCCGAGTTTCGATGGGCGAGCGAAAGCAGGTTGATGGTCGCTTGAAGGTTTGACAATAAATCAAAAATGAAGATAACTTCGGAACCCACGGGTCGGATAGCCACCAGATGAAATTCATTTGGGTGGAGTTGAATTGATGAAAATCCAAAAGGGGAAACCCACCAAGGTGGGCCTGATGAGCTCCAAGGATGCTGACTTAGTAATGCCAAGGAAAATAGCCAGCGGGATCTTGCAAGGACTTAGGACCTAGAAAATATGAGGGGGTGTAACATGGTAGAATCAAGATGACTTCCTTAAGGCTCATTGACCAAACAAGGGGCACATAAAATGAGGCAGTAATGAAATGACCCAGTGGGGAGAAGGAAAGAGAGGTTCCCCATTGAAAATGGGGTGTGTGTGGTGAGGGCACACCAAATGGTGAATATGTTGGGGAACACTCCTGAGCGTTCTTAAGGATAAATATTCATTCAGAACCCAGAATCTCTAGTTTCATAGATCAAGGGCCGAGTGCCCAAAAATGAACTAAGAAAACATGATCCTTGGTTGAGTCAACCTACGAAGCATCTCATAGGTGTGTGTGTTCCTTAAGTTCATTTCCTTTCCTTAGAAACTATGACAAATGGCCATTAATCTAATTGAGCGAGGTACATAAATTGTCCAGCACCAAAAGTAACTTGGACATTGCCCCACTACCAGTAAGGCATCCATAGCATTGACAGAGTTGTCGCTATGACCCCATGGATATTGGTCTACTAATGGCTGGGAATCCGTAGCCCTGGTAGAGTTATCCACATACCCATATAGTTGCTTGATTCCAAAATTTTCTTTCCTTTCCTTTCTTACAATTTTTCTTTTAACACTTTCTTCTTTTACTCAACCGTGTAAGCATTGAAGCCTACTATGGGTTTGGAAACCACAATGGTCATTGGAGAAGACTTAATATTTTTTTCTCACCAAGTCACCATAATGGCTACTATATAGCCCTTTGGAAACCATTAATATGCACCTTGTGTAAGATCTGAGATGAATGTAAAGGAGGATTCAACCAAGGGTCGAGTTCTAAGGTAGAGTTCAAATGAGGAAGTCATTTTGAGGTAGCTATTAGAGACCAATGGTTAAGAGTGAATAGTTAGACAAATAGCACTAAGAGTAGGCACCAAAGTGAACCATTCATTGAATGAGAATGACCACTTCAACAAAAATGAAGAGACACTCTCATAAAATCAAAAAATTTGAGACACGAGAAAAAATGAGAGCCACACAAAGCAGTGAGATGAAAGCAAACCAAAACAACCTAAGCTAACCTATATACGAGTATTTACAGGAACAAATCTAAAAGAGCTCAAGTTTGGAATTAATGCTTTAGGTTCTACCCATTGATAGGAAATAGGACATCTTCACCATTTAAAGTCTTAAGGCAGAAAGCATTGTCTCCAAGGATTTCAACAATCTGAAAGGGGCTAAGCCAGAGCTTGTCGAATTTGTGATGTCCCCCTTTCTCCTCATGGGCCTTGTTCCAACATAGGAGTAGATCAACAAGTCTAAAGGCCTTGATTTTGGATCAATGATCAAACCATCTCTTGAATACACCCTGATGTTTGGAAAAATTTTCTATTTCATTGTCACACACTTCTTCTAAATGTAACAACTCAACCAGGTGAGCTTCTCTATGATCCCCTTCTTCATAAAAGTCATTGATGAATTGGAGGGTGGGGATTTTTAGGTTGATTGGGAATATAGGCTCTAAGCCATAAATGAGGTGGTATGGGGAGTCACCCAAGGCAGCCTTGTGGTGTGAGTGATCTATCCAAATGAAAAATGGAGCTGAGTATGCCAGTCCTTGGGATTTCTATCAAGCTACCTTTTAATCACAGTGATCAAGTTCTTGTTGGTGGATTCTGCTAGGCCATTTCCCTAGGGATAGTAGTTGGATGAGAAATTTAGGGAAATTCCATAATCAAAGGCCCAATTGGTGAATTTAAGCGAGGAAAAGGTAGGGACATTATCACATACTATGACATACGGGTAACCAAAATGATTTAAAATGAAGCTTTCAAGAAAATTTACAACAACCTCTATTGTGCATTGTCTACAAGCAATGGCTTCAGTCCATCTAGTGCAATAACCGAAAGTAGTTAGAATGTACCTGTGTCCTATAGATGATGGGGGGCTTACCAAATCAATGAAGTCAAGACCCCATTGCGTGAACGATCTCACCTCTGGAACTGGTTGCAATAGGACAACATCGTTCTTTTCCCTGGTTGTTGTGGTCTGGCACATATGGTATGTGTGTATGTGGTGATGAGCATCCTTGAAGACTATCAGTGAATAGTACCTTGACCTCAAGATTTGATGCATGGTAGAAGGACCAGAACCATGAACAATACCAAATTTATCATGAAACTCCCTCAAGACCTGATTTGCTTCTTCTTTGCCAAGGCATCTCAGATAGACACCTTCGTGATTCCTCTTGTACATTATGGATCCATGTAGCATGTAGCTACTACTCTTCAATCTAAGGGCATGTTTCTAGACTCCCTACAAGAGGGACAAACATCTATGGTTCAACATGTAATAAAAAATATCATCGTACCACTCCCATGGGGAGACATCTTCCAGTTGATATTGCTGAATTGTAAGTTCAGGTTCTGCTTCAGCTGTTACTTCAACTATCATTCGGGTGAGTGTCTATCCTCTAACCAATTTCATTGGCTGTATTTCCATATCATATTCTTTCAGCAAGGTGACCCACTTTGCTCGTGCTTCTCTTAGTTTCTTTTCTATCAGCAGTGTCTTCATTGCCAGGCCAGGCACTATGGAATATACCTTGTTGGGAAAGATGTAGTGTCTAAAATTCCTCAGTCCTCTAACAAGAGAATACACCTAATTTTCCATGTTGTGATATCTTATCTCAGTGTCCTTTAATGGAGCACTCATAAAGGCAATTGGGTGCTCATTTCTGTCATCATCCTTCTGAGTCAATAGACTGGCACACGAATGGTCCGAAGCAAACGAGTAAATATGAAATGACTTTAGATAATTTGGGCTAACCAATACTAGTGCATCTATAATGGATTTCTTGATTTTCTCGAAGGTCTGCTTCACCTCCAAATTCCACTTGATTTTGGCATCTTTCTTCAACATAGTGTTGAGCGGCTTGACAATTTCAGCGAAGCTTGTAATAAATTTTCTAACAAAGTTTATCTTTCCAAAGAAATATTTCAGCTACTTCTTTCTACTTGGTAGTTGGATCTTCATTATGGCTTGAATACACTCAAGGTCTATGGAAATTCCTCTCTCTTAGAGGATATTTCCCAACAACTTGCCCTCGGTGACCCCAAAGATGCATTTCTTTGGATTCAAGGAAATGCCAAATTCTCTGCATTTCTGGAAGACCTTACATAAATTAGAGACATGATCTCTCCTAACCTTTGAAAATACCGTAAGATCATCCATATAGATGATGATGTACTTACCAATGATGTCCTTGAAGGTGATATCCATAGCCCGCTAGAAGGTGGTGCTTGCGTTGATCAATGTGAAAGGCATTCTTCTATATGCAAAGGTTCCCCACTTGGTGGTGAACACCGTTTTATGCCTATCCTCATACTGCACCATTAATGACTTGTATCCAGAATACCCATCTAGGAAGGACATCATTTGAGATCCATTAACTATCTACAATACCTTGTCCAATGAAGGCACATGATAGATTTTCTTTTGTGAAGCTCTGTTCAAATTGTGAAAATCAACACACAACCTAATTTTGCCATTCTTTTTCCTGACTGGAACCAGATTTGCCACCCACATGGAGTGTCAGACCAAAAATATGATTCTAGTGGACAATAATTTTTGCACTTCATTATAAATAATCGGTTCTAGTAACATGTTGATGGGATGCTGCCACTATTGAAATGGCCTCACATCTGGTCTAAGAGGGATAGTTTGTGTGATGATCAACATATCATATTTTTTTAGATCCTCATATCTCCAAGAAACAAGATCATGTTATTTCCATAAAGCATCAATGACACCCCTTGTTTCTTCTGGTGTGCACACCTTACCAATAAACACATTCTTTGCATTCTTAGTTGTTCGAAGATTATGGGTGTCACACTAATTGCTGATGGAGTCCTTCTTTTCTTATTGATCTTGATCTCTAATCTAATATTAGTTAAATATTCAATCTAGTTGGACCATTCCTCTCGGAATAGTGTTGGTCTTGAAGTTGAGTACTCCTTCTATGTCTAGCTTAGCATCTTCAGGCTCAACTTCATTAATTATTTGGGCCACAAACACATCAGAGCTAGTGATGAAATCCAATATTTTCTTATCATCATTAAACACTTGGAAGTTAGCCACATTGTCCGGCATAGATGGAATGGAGGTGAGTTCAATAGTGAATCTCTTGAGGCCAGACAATGACAAGGGATGCAAGGTACTAGCCACTTTGGCTAGGGCATTAGTGGTTTGGTTCTGAGAGTGTGGGATCAATTGAATGTTAAACACATCTAGAATTTGTAAAAAGTCCCATACCCTATATTTGTAGTTGGTTAGCCTTCTATCATAGTAAGAGTAGAGTTTTCTTATTTCAGGACTAACTCTGAGTCACCAAAGACTTGCAACATTTTGACCTTCTTCCTTAATGCCATAAGGAGGTCAAGGACTAATGCCTCATATTTTGCTACATTATTCATGCAATAAAACTAAAGTCTATGAGAAAAAAAATACGACTTGCCCATGGGGCTGATTAACTCGAAGCCTACTCTATCTCCTTTCTTGGATTTGGATCCGTCGAAGCACAGAGTCTAGAATTTGGAAGACCTAATTTATGTTTCTGATGGCGTTCTTACTTCAGCAACCTGAGAAGGTGACAAAAGTTTAGAGTGACTTTGGTCTGGCAACGTCAATTGAGCCTCCCCCCTAGGAGTGAACCATCCCTTGATGTGTTGAACTGTTGTTTGGCATAAGCATCATTCAAATTCTGAATGGGAAACATTATGTACCCTACACCAACTAGGCAACATGGGTTCCTAAAAATTCATTCTAGCCCCCAAACTGAGTTGATCTTGCACACATTTTTCCATGAAATCTTTGAAGCCATCTAGCAATCAAAGGCTGGCACCTTCACAAGAATCCTCGTTGTCTAATTCAATTAATATTTTCGTGCTTTGAGGAATGTGGGCCAAGCCAATGGGTGGACTGCACAATACAAGAAGGACCTCCTCAACCACATCTTCTTCATAGCCTTCTTGTTCATTTGAATATGACACGGGGCAATAATTCCCTAATTCCATTTCAGCAAACACCACTTCATTCGTGTTGTTGTATTCCGTAATGATGAACTTCAAGCATGGCTCCTGATCTATATGGATCTAATTTTGCATCCCTTTCCATGGAAGCCAAAAGTGGGAATAGTCTATGGCAGCATATTCATTCAATGCTTGGGTGAAATCCCTTCCTAAGATAATACCATAGGTGTCAGGTATATCAACAACTTGGATATCAATTTTTTGTTGTATGCTTGGATTAAAAACAATATGCATGGGTATTCTATTGATCTCACCAACTATACTGATCTTAGTTTTATCAACCTATGTCACCTTGCACTGGGAAGGAGTTGGAACTATTCCCAAAGCCTTGCATATGCTCAAGGGAATGACATTGGTGGAAGCTTTCAAATTGAGCAAACAATTGTGAATATTCTTATCAAATATTCTGATGGTGGTCAGGAAGGCAGGGGTTTCAAATTTTCCTTGAAACAACCCTCTAGAGACTTCCACTTGGGCCACTTGACCCTCGTCTTTATCATTTCCCCTATTTTGGGTTTGCGCCTGTTCTGATTCCCTAGTAGGTTGCTTGTTTGTTTGTTGATTTGAGGGAGGGTCCACTTTATTATTGAAAACCTGTCAAATGACTGGCTCACTCTGTGAGTCCTCAAAGGAGACTCTCTTAGTGGATGCTTCCTGGGTTGACCTGGATGAAGGGGTCCCATTGATCATTCTAAAAAATGTGTTCCTAACGGTTGGGACCTTAAGCAATTTGGAGGCCGACAACATATTTTGGGTTTGCGCCTGTTCTGATTCCCTAGTAAGTTGCTTGTTTGTTTTATGATTTAAGGGAGGGTCCACTTTATTATTGAAAACCTGTCAAATGACCAGCTCACTCTGTGAGTCCTCAAAGGAGACTCTCTTAGTGGATGCTTCCTGGGTTGACCTAGATTAAGGGGTCCCATTGATCATTCTAAAAAATGTGTTCCTAATGGTTGGGACCTTAAGCAATTTGAAGTCTTAACTTGACCTTCTTAAATTCCTCTGCAACATATTCTCCCATTTTCTCGATTTCAGCTTCATAAGGGGCATTTTGGGAGGAGCTAATGGGCTGATTTTGGTTTTGGCTCTATTGCCTATTCTTGATAAAATACTGAGTAGGTACATAGGGATAGCATGGATTGTTGCTAGCATTTAGATCAGGAGGGGTGTTGAAGTTGTTAGGCAAGGTAGAGGTAGTGAAAGGACCACCAGCTTGACCACCCACTTGCCTATTCCCTAGATAATAAGGGGTAGTTCTTTGGTAGAACATTTGAACTTCATTTTCTCTCAACTCTTCCTCATCTACCAGACCATTATCTACTGAATTGAAAAGCTAAGACAAAGGAATTTTGGTAATTACCTCTTCTACTTTGTCATCACTTGCAACGACGCTTTCCCTTTCTGGCACATTGCTCTCAGCCTTTAGGAAAGAGGCCTGGTTGACCACCAACACTGAGGGATCGTACGGTTCAGATGGAACGATGTCCTTGCATCCCAAGTTGTCTATGACATTTTGGACCTAAATCTGAAAAATTTCATTAGCTCTTTGGAATTTTGCACAATCCAATTTGAAATGTCAACTTGTGTCGTGGATGCGAAACCAACCAGACCAAGCAACCTTAGCTAGGTATAATGGACTTGTGGTCTTTTTGTTGTTGCTGGGCTGGTACAGGGGCGTAGGAACTCCATGATTGTTTGGCCTAGTGTTCCACATCCGATTCTGCCTTTGGGAAGGCCTTCTTATGAAGTTCTGCACTTAATTCTGACTTCTTTCATAATTCTGTTCGAAAGATGTACTGACATCACGGTTGTCATGGCCATCGTGACTATCATGATTGAGGTTGGCCTGGATGCTTCTGTGCGAGGCCTGTAGCTGATTGTTTTGATTCCTTAAGTGAGTCATCTTTGTAGACATATTCTTTATTATTTTTGTTAGCTCATCGATCCAATCCTTCTCCGCATTGTTTGGATGTGAGGCTAAATTGTAAAGGAAAACCGGTTGCACTAGTGGCTGATTTTGGTGAGCGGGTAGGAACTCGGAAGCTTGAAGGTATGCTGGCACTTGGGGTAGTTGAGCATGAATTTTTTGCTGCTGGGGCTGGAAATAATGAGGAACCAAGGGTGCTTGGTTCATAAGCTGTCATGGATGAGAAACTATGGGCAGATGTGGCACTAGATTCATGAGCGGTGCCTGATGCTGTAGAGCTTGAGTAAGTCCCTAAATTTGTGTGGGATGAGCAACCTTCCCCAAGGAGGGCAATAGGCCAAAAATATTCTATCTCAGATCACTACTAGCTATGACAGCCTCAACATAGGCATCCACTAATTTGGTAGGGGCTGGTCGCATCCTTTTCACTAATGCTCCTGTGAGGTTATCTAGTGCTGCATTGTAAACAAGAAGAGTAGTGGCTTAATTGAATGCATACGGGGCCTATAACCAAGTGTATGCCCTGTGGAACCGATCATTAAAGGAGCTGATTGGCTCGTTAATCTCCCTTTGGACTGACATAAATTGCCGGTACAATTCCGAAGGGTTGATTGGGATCTTGAAATTCCACAAGAAAGCATCCTTTAGAAGGTCCCACATATTAATGGATCCTATCAGCAAGTGGGCATACCAATAAAAGGCCTCCTCTCCTAAGCAGTAGTGAAAGAGCTGGCAAGCAACGTCTTCATGTGTGATATGCATATTCTTCAAGGCTATCTAGAAGATATTAATGTGTTCTTCTGTTCTCCTCTATGGGTCTCAGGGGTTGAAATTAGTGCAAAATCCTTCCAGATTCTTTGGCATATCATGGTAAAGGTTGAAGGCTAGAGGAGACAGTTTTTTGCCTAACCACGCCATGGGAGGTGGAGGTGGAGGAGGTTGTGCCAGATTGATCAGAGGTTGTGAAGGAGGGGAAATATCTAGGCCATGGGGAGTAGCAGGCTAGAAGGCTGTTTGAAATGAGTGAGAAAAGAGATGCACTACCAAGGATGGAGGAGAAGGTAGAGGTGAATGGAAGGAAGGAGAGGATGATGGTGAAGGAAAAATGGGCTGGTTGGATGAATTGGATGTAGATGCTTCCCCTCTTTTATCTCTTCTAGCTCGAGTAGGGGGTGGTAGCTCTTGAAATTCTCCTTTGTTTGGTGTGGACCTTAGTACTCTGTAAAATATTTTAGGGGAGAATGACACAATTTGATCTAGCTTAGCACCAAAGAGGGCCCTACTTCTAGCACCAATTTTGTTGATGTGTTTTTAATGCACTTTCTCAACATAGGCAATGCACAAGTGCACTACCTCTCTTGAAAGGAAATTTCCAACAACAAGTTGCTGAAAATTACCCCAAGGTCTCTCGGGTGTCAGGTCATGATTTGCTTGAAATTCCTCAGTTGATGTTTGATGTGACTTTGCTGGTAATTATAGGGAAGACTTACGAAAGTTACACTGGAGGAGAATTGGATCAATTAATGGAGTTCTTGATATGGGAATTTATTGTGCAATTTGTTGCTAGTTCAAACAATAATCTTAAACTCCTATATTATCTTAATATTTGGCTTTACAATGTGCAATGAACCTTAGCATAGGCTATTTATTAAAAAAAAAAAAAAAGGCAGGGAAGGGAAGAGGTTCCTAGATCTGAAGCTAGCAATGAACAATGATCATGGAGGGTTCTATGGTGGACAACTTCCTTAAAATATAATCACTTAACTAGATTAATTCACAACATCATGAAACCTGTGCAAACTTCTAAGGACTACAAATATTCAACCATTCATTCACCATAAACATTCATGAACAAAAGATAGAAGTTTGGAGAATATTTTAGTTTATGTCCAGACTAACTTTACACAACTATCTACCATCAGTAAATAGCAAAAAGTATCGACAAGAAAGGCATCAACACAACGGAATGCTACACAATCATTGAACAACATCAACTACTCTACAAAAGTAAACTGAACATTCTAAACAACAAAGTAAATGTTTGTAAACTAGCTAACTATGGGAAATGAACCATGTAACATACAATGGAAACCAAAGAATTCACCAAAGTCAATGAACTTCTATGAAAATTTCTGCAGCATGCGTTTACAACAACTCAACTCTCTCTAAAATGAGAGGAAGAGACCCCTATTTATAGTTTTCAAAAAGAAAAATGAGTGGCCAAAATTTAATCTCGTTATGTGGCCAAGATTCACTTTACAATAGGGTTTCACCTACCCCCAAATATATAGCAATTTAAAATTACAATTTGTCTTCTTGCCTATTTTGTCTTTTATGGCAGCTTTATAGCTCTTTTGCCCTTTAGCAAATTGTTGTTTTTCCTTCTGGCTGCTGCTACATAGTGAGAAACTCATCATCTATTATGGGCTTTCCAGCTTCCTTCTGTAGTGTGGCATACTCCACAAATTTTCTGACCAAGGGATGAAGCTTTTCGCACTCCAAGATATCAAATTGAAGCACCTGGAAGTTCAACTTCTTGGATATGCAGGTGAGTGTTTCCCAATCTCCGTCACACTTGGCTGCATTCTGTGCTACCTACTCTGACTGGGTGAAGGAACATGCAAAAAAAGCCATAATTTCCATTGTGAGTTCTCATGTGGTTCCATTTTCCATTTTCCTATGAAAATGAAGTCTTACCTTCTCTGGATCTATCTCAATAGAGGGCACTTCAAAATCCGTCATTAGTTTGAGGTACTCTTCATAGGCCGTCCTTATTTCCTTAACCCAATCAAGATCCTGCTCCACCTCATGGAGCACCTACTCTAATATTTTTTTTGTATGATCTAGGCCTAATTTCCAATTCTCCACAAGCCAGAGATCATTCTCAGCCATTGAAAGCTCTTTCTTTACTGTTTTTCCAGGAAACTTGAGGATTACCTCAATCTTAGGATATGTGATCCTGTATATTTTTGGGAAGTTAGTGTAGGTATTATTTATATCCTCAAGGTAATTCCACACATCTATAAAATTATTTGTTGTCCTCACAGGTCGTCTAATGCTCATATTCCCATTATAGCAGACCTATCGGAACCAATCCTCTATGGACTTTGTCCAACTCTTTCTTTTCTCTAGTTTATTGTTATGCTCTTTCGATAGCAGAAATGGGGGAGCTGGTGATGTGGTGGGGAGCTCAACAGTTGAAGACCATTACTCAATGTATGCCATTAGATCTGCCACCTATGCTTTCAACTCCTCCTTAGAGGTCTTATCCTTATTCATTTGGTGCACAATGGTGGTGAAAAATCCTTGGAATTGATCAATTTTTTGTTCCCTCATGACTGTCCCAAGATCGATGGTAGAGATATTGTAGCTGAACCCTTCCTCACCCACTATTGGGGTGGAAATTTGTACCATCCTTGATCTAGAGGCATCCATGGTTAGGTGAGATCTTGCCTTCAGGTTCTTTTTCTTCTTGGTTTTGACCTACGCTCGAGCCAAGATACCTTCCAGCCTCACCTTAGGATCCATTGGAGTTAGAGCTTTATTTTCTAGTTTCTTCTCAAGCCAGTCAGGCATTTGAGTTTTCCCTTTTTGTGATTCATTATCACCCTCTTCCTCATGGGCTTGCTGCATTTGCAATGTTTTGTTGCCCGAGGTCTATTTTTTTGGCTTGTCCCCTTCTTCTTTGTCTGAATCTTGTATAACTACTATCACTTTTCTTGGGGATTCAACAACCACGTACTTTTGGGGGATATCTTCCCTCTCGAAAGTCTTTTCTTCTTCTTCCTGCTCATGCCCATGTTCCTCATGATGTTTTGATTCTGGGCTTCTTCTCATTTCAGCTTCCTCCTTAGGTTGGTCTTCTTCAACCTTTTCTTTCTCTTCCTCTAGAAGAGGCATCTCCTCATCCTGCTTTGGGCTTTGATTTTGTTACCCTATCGGAGGTTTAATGTCCTCCATTTCTTCATTAGTATTCCTTTCTTCAATGGCCGATCGCTTCTCAGCCTTTTCCTCAACATGCTTGAGTTGTTGGGAAAACTCCTCCTCAAGCTTTGGATCGACAGTCTCCACAATGTACTTGGTGCCCAATTCTTCATCATCCTCATTGCAGGATTCTGCTTCCCCTTCCTATTAGACTATCTCATAAATTATGAGGTGCTGATATATGGGATGCTTGTGATAGTCATCACCTTCTTCTTCTAGTTTCCTGGTGGACTCCTTTTGTTATCTATCCAACTCCTCAGATATTTGCATTTTTGATTCCTTTGAAGGGGGCTCGATAGGAGGAGGAGGTATGGGAAGACCAATTATGGCATGGGATAATGTAGCCTACACTATAGGATCTGCAAACATCCTAGAAAGCTCAGAGGGCATGCTCTACATATACTTAGTAAAAATATTTTAGAAGAGAGAGAGGAGGCATTGTAGTCGTTGCAGCAGTAGTCAGAAGAGACAACGATGGGGACATAGATGAGAAGCAAAGAGGGGAAGTAGTGGTTGAAGAGGACTCCATAGTTACAATATGGGCCATGGGAGAGGTGGATGGAGATGTACACCATGAGCAGAGAGGAGGTGACTGCTTCTTGTGGGATAGGTGGGGTGGTGACAATAGCAACAACAATTGTAGCTATGATAGGCGAGAATTTGGTTGCTCCTCTCCCTCATGGAGTAGGTCTTCTTGAATAGCGGGATTTCTTGTGAAACTGCCTGACTTCTTTGACTTCTTAAATAGCGGGTCTACTCCTTGTTGCATCAATTGAGCTAGTTTCCCATCAATCCATTGTTTAGTTCTTACCTCAATAGACTTTATGATAATATTGAGGTCATTAACCTCCTCCTCATTCCAATCTATCATTGGTAGTGGCAAGTTAGCGATGACATTATACCTCAGGTCATCACTTTGCTTTCTTCTTCAAATACTTGCTTTGACATAGGAAACAACTTGATCCACTTTGACGAAGTTGGCCATCATGTGCATGTATTGCCACTTACACACATCCTTGTCATCCTTGCAATTTTCCCAAAAGTCTTCAACATTATGCAGGTGGGCATATTCGACCGTCGGGCAGTATGGAATTTGAGGTGATACTCCATGGGCTCCTTCTCTAAATAATTTGCACATTGGGAGGTGTGGAGTTCATACTATCCCTGGCCAAAGGAAAGGGGATAAGGAATCCTTGCCTTATGCTTGTTGCTCAGGAGGGCATGTGCATACCACAACTACCATGAGAATTTAAGTAGCACTATCTGATCATTTGGGTACCATGACAACTTGTACGGTTTATCAGAGAATCCTTTAGCTTGGATATAAGTAAATTTTGGGAAGTGTATAAATAGGAATCTAAACTGGCGGATTAAAGCATTGGCATAGTGTGAGACTCTCCTTTCGGGGTCACCACTGAGCAATCAGATGATGTAGCCTGTGAAGGCATCATTAAATCTACAATAATACCTCTTGAAATTTCTATACTGTAATTGAGGGTACTTGTCATACACTTTTAGCACTATTTGTGGATCTGGATTCAACACTGCAAATAAACCCCTATATTGGGTACAGTCAGCAAGAAAGTACACAAGGTATGATGTCATGTAGGACTTAGATGTTTTCTTGACTACAAAAAATTTCTCGTGTAGGCAGTCGCTGATCATTCCGACTGAGTAGAATTATGTGCCCCCCTAGATGATTTCCTTAATGAAATAAAACATCCACTCTTGGAAGTAAGCTGAGGTTAGAAGGCCCTTGACGTTTCTTAGAAGACTTACCAAGTCATGGTAATCTTCAAAAAAGTTGCTTTGAAAGAGTTCATGGGGTACTTTATTGGCACTGCCCCTCTTTTCTTTTAGTGAGTATTGGTTGATGAGCTTCCTTCACTTGAGGGGATCTTCATCCCACATCTGTTTTTCGTACTCCTTGGAAGTTTTCTCCATCTCACTGAAGGTAGGGATGTAGAAAATTTTCTGCACTGACTTGGTGGACAAGTCAACCAATATGTTTCCATCCCTATCCACTATTGTTATGGTGTCTTCTTGCTACGCCTCTCTATAGGCCATTACAAGTTCGGGAGCAATGAGGGCTGGAAAGAATCCTGCAACCTTGGCTAATCCACTACTTCTGATTTTCTTGGTGTTTTCCATCTTGGGATTGAGCCAAACCCTTTGTTTGAACTTGTCTATGTCTATGTGTCCCAGATTATTATCTGAGATCTCCTTCCATTCTGTGAGGACCTTGGAGTTAACACGCTCCCCTTGGAACTTGTATTTCATCTGGTCTTTGTCCTCCTTTCCCCAAGGTGTTTTTGTGATTTTCTTTCCTTTGTCCTTTTCTACGACTTCCCCCGAGGATCCGACAACTGGTTCCATATGTCTTGCAACCAAAGTAGCAGTAAGTGATTCAAGCATAAAATACATGGAATGTTAGCCAAAATACTACAAAACAATGTTAGATTGAATAAATCATCATTTCATAATCCTAACATATCCCTCAAATTTTCATCATTATTTTGTAGGAGGGAGTTTGAACAACTCAGGCCCCAGGGGTCGAACTTCCTTGGGTTGTTGGCTATTTTGGAGGAGCTGTAGGAGGGATGACATTTAAGGCACGTTGATCTACCTATCATGACCCACCTTCAGATTTGATCAATTCGAAGGCTCCATGGAGGAGAGTGCCTTATTTCAACATGTGGGTTGAGGTCAATTTGGTGATTGGAGGGCATTTGGATTCTCTTTTGGGAAATCAGAACGGGGAGAAGATTTGATCATTAGATGTTTGTCGTTGGTAACCACTCTAGTAGGATGACATCCCTACGACGAAGTTCCTCTGGGCAGGAGCCGTGGCTCTAGAGGGTGGTGGCATAATTCATTTCTCATTTAGTCACTTTAGGTTTGAGGGGGCAAAAGGTTGTTAGCTGATTACCATTGGAAACAACGGAGGTCTGGTGGAGGCAACCCAAAAAATCAGGTCTGGATGGAGACAAGGCCATTCACCTTGTGTTTACTCTGTTGAAATTTCCACGATGGGGGAGAGGTTGGGTTCTGGGTCATAGGAGGATGAAAGTAGTTTTCTGTATGAGAATGACAAGGATGGGATGGAGTCCTGATTATGGAAACCCAATAAGGGAGATCTGTGGAGGACGATCATCGACCAATTTTCATCATTTCACTTAGAATAGTTGTGGGGTGTGCAGAACTAGGTGATCAAAATGTTGAAGGCTAGGGGTCGTTGAGGATGACGGATTTAGGATGGTTCCCCATGGATATGTGGGGCGGGCCCCACAAGGAGCTCAACACTTGGTCATTTTATGCACAACGGGAAATAGTCAGCAAGGGTGAGGTCAGGTTTCGACCACTGGGAAGAGGCAAGGGGTTTCACCATTCCAAATAGTCGTTTATGCATTGACGAAATGCCGACAAAAGTTTGTGGGTCTATCCAAAATTCTTACATTATTTCTCTTTTCCTCGGTCATCAGAGATACTGGTGGAGTCCGACAGTCAGAAGGATGGGCCATAGAATCAATTTGAAATGATGAACCACGAATGGAACTCCGCAAGTGGAAGTCAGCAGGGGGTAACTGGCATTGAGCCCAAACTTAATATTTGGCGAATTTGCATCTAATGGGCAACCAATAGGGTGGGGTCCAACCATCTTGAGGCTATGGCCAAAAGGCCATTTGGAATGACAAATCCAAGGAAGGATTCCTGTGGAGTCGGATCTGAGAGGATCATTGGATATCACTTCAGTTAGTGAAACTTTGTGGTTTTCGGATGACAAAAGGATGGGGTCCCTCCGCGATGGCGGACCCGAAGGAGTTATTTTCCAACATTAGAGTTAAACTCGCTTATAAGGTTATCAGTGGAAATGAAAAGGTCCGGCCCCACAGAGCTTCAACGCTCTAGCTGAAGAATGGCGCGAGAAAGACGAGGTTCCACGGGTGCTATATTAGTCGATTTTGAAATTTTTGAATTTTTAATCATATGGGTTTTGTGCACCTTGATGTATTCTAGTTAATTTCAAAGTTTTCCTTCCTTAAATTTATCAATTTCATACATAAATCAACAAAAACTCGAAATGAGGTGTGCGACGAAAAACCTACCTCTAAAACCTGAAGAAGGTGATCAAACAATCAATCAGTAAATGCTTTGAATCGTTAGTGGAACTCATCAGGCATGAAGACGATGTTTGCAGAGGGCTCTGACTCACTTCAGAACAACTAATAGGTGAAAATGACAACTGTAGATTGGCTATTTATAGAATTTAGTGCATTTAATGCCTCTCATTAATGATCATACGATGATGCTAGGGGTTGGTGATCGGTCAAATTTTCAAAAGCGACCATGGGAAGGGTGGCATTCATGGGGTGGATGGATGACGATGGGTTCTCTGGGTTCTGATGGGCGGGTAAAAGAAGGCTAAAAGTGACCTGAAGGTTTGGCGATGAAGCGACATCGAAGATAACTATAGAACTCGGTGGTTAGATAGCTGCTAGATGAAAGCTGTTTGGGCGATGTTAAAGTGACAAAAATCCAAAAGGGTAAACCCACCAAGGCAGGCCTAATGAGCTCCAAGCACATTGACTTAGTAATGCCAAGGCAAACAACCAATGGGATCCCACAACGACTTAGGACCTAGAAAATTTGAGGGGGTGAAACATGGTAGACTGGAGATGACTTCCTTAAGTCTCACTGACCATTTTGAACACCATACAAGTGGTACACAAAATGAGGTGGCAAAGAAATGAACTTGTGGGGTGAAGGAAAGAGAGGGTCCCCATTCTGAATGAGGCATGTGTGTTGAGGGCACAACAACTAGTAAGTGAGCAATGTCTAGTAAAGTTTCAGATAGGATCATATCATGATGAAGTGCTATGTGATATTATACCAATGGATGTATGTCATATGTTGTTGGCTAGACATTGGCAATATGATAAGAAAGCTTTAGATGATGGGAGAAAGAATACTTACACCATAATGTCCAATGGAAAGAGAGTCACCTTGACACCTTTGGAAGATGAACCTAAAAGTGAAGTAAGTGGTAAAACTAGAATCAATTTGGTAGATGGAAGAAAATTTCTAGATGGATTGAGACATGAAAACATGTGTTTTTCTTTTATTCCAAGGAAGTGCGGAGCCTTAGATGAAGAAGAATCATCAGAGAAGGAAGTCATTGAACTATTGGTAGAGTACCAATATTTTGTATCAGAGAATGTGCCTGATGGATTACTACCAATTAAGAGTATCATTTATCATATGGACCTAATTTCAGGAGCTAGTTTTCCAAACAAAGCTGCACACTAGATGACATTAGTAGAGAATGTAGAGTTGAACAAATAGATATAGGAATTTCTAAAGAAAGGATTCATTAGAGAAAGTATGAGCCCATGTGGAGTACTCGTTGTACTTGCACCTAAGATGGATGGATAATAGAGGATGTGTACAAATTTGAGAACTATCAATAAGATCACAGTGAAGTATAGATTCCCATTGCCTAGGATGGAACACATAATGGACAGTTTGAGTGGAGCAAAGTATTTTACCAAGATAGACCTAAAGAGTGGAGACCATTAGATTAGGATTAGGGAGGGAGATGAATGGAAGACTGCTTTCAAGACAAATGAGGGATTGTATGAGTGGTTGGTCATGCCATCTGGACTAACTAATACACCTAGCACATTTATGAGGTTGATGATTGAAGTCTTGAAGAAATTCTTGGGAAAGTTTGTCATTGTTTACCTGGATGATATTTTGATTTTTAGTTAGACTAAAGAATAACATTTGGAGCACATCAAAAAAGTATTTCAACGGCTAAGGGAAGAGAAGTTGTTGATAGACATCAAGAAATGTAGTTTCATGAAGGAAGAACTAGTGTATTTGGGATTTATGATATCTGTAGAAGGATTGAAGATGGACCCTGAGAAGGTTAGGGTGATAGTTTAATGGCCTACACCTATGAACATTGGAGAAGTAAGATCATTCCATGGACTAGCAAGTTTTTACCAGAAATTCATCATAAATTTTAGTAGTATTTGTACACCTATGATAGAGACAATGAGGGGTGACTAGAAGGAATTCAAGTGGACATCTGGAGCACAAAAGAGTTTTGAGTTGTTGAAATAGAAGGTGACATAACAACCTGTGTTAGCACTACTGGAGTTTGATAAAGTATTCTAAGTAGATTGTGATGCTAGTGGAAGTGCAATAGGAGTTGTGTTAAGTCAGGAAAGGAGACCAGTAACCTACTTTAGTGAGAAATTGAACAATTCCAAGAGAAGATATTCAAGTCATGATCAGTAATTCTATGCAATATTACAAGCCTTGAAGTGGAGACATTACTTATTTCCTAAGGAATTTGTGTTGTATATGGATCATAAAGCTTTAAAATATTTGAATAGTCAAGGGAAGTTGAACTAGAGACACATGAGATGGGTAGAGTTTCTATAGAGTTACAAATTTTTGTTGAAACACAAGAGTGGAAAATCAAACAAGGTTGCAGATGCATTGAGAAGGAAAAGGAGTTTGTTGTTAAAGGTGAGAATTGACATACCGAGTTTTGAAGAAATGAAGCATATGTATGAAGATAACATTGATTTCGTGGAGGAATGGAAGGCTTGCAAGGAGCCTATAGAGAGAGATAGAAGCAAATGGTTGGATTATATCATTCAAAAGATATGTTATTCAAGAACAATTAGTTATGTATTCCTAGAAGTTCAATGAGAGAGAATTTGATGAAGGAAAATAATTGTTGGGGATAAGCAGAAAATTTTAGGATTCATAGGACCACACCAGTGGTGAGTGAGAACTATTTTTGGCCACAATTGTATAAGGATGTTAGGAAATATGTCAAAAGTTGCAAGATTTTTGAAGTTGCAAAAGGAAATAGTAAGAACACTAGAATGCATACACCATTGATAGTACCAAAGAGACCATGGGAAGACATTAGCATGGATTTTGTGTTAGGATTATAAAGGACACATAGAGGATTTGACTCTATATTTGTGGTGGTGGTTAGATTTTCTAAGATGACACATTTCATACCTTGTAAGAAAATGAGTGATGCAGTACATGTTGCAGACCTATTTTTCAAGGAGATTGTGAGATTACATGGACTACCAAAGAGTATAGTATCAGACAAAGACATGAATTTTTTGGATATTTTTGGAAAACATTGTGGAAGAAGATGAAGATAGATTTGAAGTATAGTTCATAATTTTACCCAGAGACAGATGGATAAACAAAATTAGTAAACAAGAGTTTTGGGAATTTGTTGAGTTGTTTGACTGAAGGTAAAGCAAGAAATTTGGACTTAATACTACCAGAAGAAGAATTTTCATACAACAATTCAATAAATTGGAGCACAAGGAAGACACTGTTTGAAATTGTGATAGGAAAACAACCCAGAGGAGTAGAAAAGTTAAGGGGTATCAGTATGGAGAACAAAAGGAGTGCGGAGGTAGATAAATTTTTCAGGATTAATGAAAACAATGCCTACTCAAGTTAGGGAGCATATGGAGAAAATTAACAAGAACTACAAGGAGAAAGTAGATGAGAAGAGAAGACATAAGGAGTTTGTAGTAGGAGAGGAAGTAATGGTATATCTGAGAAAAGAGAGATTTATAGTTGGGACATATAATAAGTTGAAGATGAATAAGTCTAGGCCTTGTAAGATCATCAGGAAGTTTGATTCTGGAAATGCATATGAAGTGGAACTACCAAAGGAATTCGACATATCACTTATATTCAAAATTGTAGACCTACTCTAGTATCATGAAGGGGAGTCACCGAAGGATGTAGGAGTTGGTTTTCTAGACTAAGTATAACATCATCCAAAGGAAATTGAGGATTTTTTGGACATTAGAGTTGGAGATAGCACTAGAGGAAGGTAATATAAGGAATACATATTCTGGTGGAAAGGAAGACCAAAGGAAGATTCATCATGGATTTCTCAGGTTGAGGTGGACCACATTGGTTTTTGTCTAGCCCTTGGAAAGTGAGAGGCTCAATTTTCTTCAACCTTGGGTGTCTAATGCAGGAACATCCTGGGTTGCAAGCAATCTTGCATCAACCAAAAAATATCTGCATTCATGTTCTTGTCTTGCATTTTAGTAGTTAATTGTCAAGACCTAGTATCAGTATTTCATACCACATTACACCACATTGTAACATTAGAGCTCACATAAGAAGATATATAATATTCATGGAAAAATATACATCATATCCAGAATTCAAGTATTTTGGATATTCCGATATGAAGTTATCACTAACAGAATATCAAATCTAATTGGACAAAAAGCATTCACCAACCAGTCTTGACCTTTCAAGTGTATGGACCTATTCCATGACTTGCAGAGCTTAGGAAACCATTTCATAAGGATCAAAATTCATCGAGGAACCTTCGTTCTGATTCGCATCATATTTATCCAAGAATTAAAATAAGAACCATATGTTTGGCCAACCTTCACTTGTTTCATCAACTTTGGGGTTTGAGATATCTTGAGGCCGACACAAACCCTTTTTTGGAGTTGGGAATTGATATATATATAGGCATTGTGTAGTTGCATTAGAGGAAGTTAGCAAGAAGTAGTGATATAGTAAGATAGAATATAAATAAGGGGTTTGATCCACATGTAAGTCTGGGAATAACACCATTTCATTCTACAATCTGCAAGCCAGAAGGCAGGGCGTGTTTCTAGTGAATAATTAATTATTCTCTATATTTCCATGAGTGATTGTTATTCCCTTTCTTTGAGTTTCCATTGTGTTTAATCTTGATGCAAGGTTGGACAGTCCTATTCCTGGATCCTCCATCCTTAATTGCACAAAATGTTAAATCAAAGGCACTTAAAATGGGTTGAGTTTTTGTAAAGTTATACTTTCTTTTTGAAGCATAGGAGTGGAAGGTAAAACAAAGTTGCAGATGCCTTTTGTAGAAGGATTCTTTTTTTTGATAAAGATGAATATAGAGGTTGTTGGGTTTAATGAACTCAAGAGTTTGTATCCTAAAGATCTAAACTTTCCAGAAGCTTGGAAGGCTTGTTTGGAACCTATTACATTAGATAGGACAAGATGGTTGGATTTGTTAATCCAAGATGGGATGTTGTTTAGAGGAAACCAATTGTGCATTTTAGGGAGTTCTATGAGAGAGAATGTAATCAAGGTGAAGCATAGTGGAGGATTGGCTAGATATTTTGGTCAAGATAAGAACATTGCTCTTGTTAGTGAGAATTATTATTTGCCACAATTACAACAAGATGTGAATAATTTTATGCAAAATTGTAGAGTATGTCATATGGCGAATGAAGCAAGTAAGAATATTGCATTGTATTTGCCATTACCTGTACCTAAGAGCCCTTGGGTGGATATTAGCATGGATTTTGTTTTTGGATTGCCAAGGACACAAAGAGGGAATGATTCCATATTTGTGGTGGTGGATATATTTTCAAATATGGCACATTTCATTTTGTGTCATAAGACCAATGATGTTGTTCATGTTGTGGAGTTGTTTTTTAGAGAGGTGGTGAGACTACATGGTTTACTGAAGAGTATAGTTTCAGTTAGAGATACCAAGTTTGTTGGTTATTTTTGGAAGACATTATGGAAGAACTTGAAGATAGATTTGAAGTTTAGTTTTGCACACCATCCAGAGACTTATGGACAAATGAAGGTGGTGAATAGGAGTTTGGATAAACTACTAAGATTCTTAGTAGGAGATAAGCCGAAGGGATGGGATTTGATTTTACCATAGGATAATTTTTATTACAACAATTTTGTCAACATGAGCACTGGTAAATAACCATTCCAAATTATGTATGGGAGTGGTATAAGAACTACTTATAAACTAAGAAAGATGGATAAGGGGGAGAAGAGTAGTGCTGACGCTGAAGATTTAGCTAAGCACCTAAGGAATTTGTATGAAGAGATGAAGAAACATATCAATAAGATGGACTCACAATATAAGGCTAACGCAGATCAAAATATGAGGTATAAGGAGTTCCAAGTAGGAGATGAAGTCATGGTTCATTTGTTAAAGGTGAGGTTTCCAATTGGTACATAAAACAATTTAAAGATGAAGAAGTTTGAACCATGCAAGATCTCGAAGAAGCATGATTTAGGAAATGAATATGAGGTAGAGTTTTATGATGAAATTCATATTTAACTTATGTTGAAAATTTCAGATTTAATATAATATCATGAAGGAGGAATTGATGATGAAATAATAGAGGCATAGTGGAATATTCTAGCACCCACTCTAGAAAAGGAGGAGATAGAAGAAATTTTAGATATTCATGTGGGTAGAAGCACAAGAAATACACAATATGCATAATACTTGGTGAAATGAAGAGGAAGGCCTATTAAAGATTCATCATGGTTGTCTGATGCTGAGGTTAACTATCTTGGTTTCCATATAACTCTTTGAGAAATGATAGGGTCACTTTTCAAATTACCCTGGGTGTCTAATGCAGGAGCATCCAGTGGTGTAAGGGCAATCTTGCACCACCTAAAAAATATTGTATTTTCATTTGTTTGTAGTTTCCTTAGTTTTCTTGGGGCCCATAGTTACTCATGTAGTCTTTGGGATAGTTAGAAGTTTGAAACAACAAAAAATAGTCACCTGCTATTTTTAGTAAGTTGACCTATTCGGGTCGTATGTGCACAAAAATTGACCCCAAGGAGTGAAATTGGAAAATAATTTTTTTGGTGAAATAATCATCTCAAAATCAAGCATCGTTTGGAAGATATTAAATGTTCATCCAGGGGAATTTCTCCAATGAAGTTTAAAACTAAAAATTGAGGCCTTTCGGAGCCCTGAAATAGGGTGAAAAATATCTGATCTTTTTATATTTGGCAAAAGATGGTTGTAGATATCTTCACATGCTTTCCAATGATATATTACAATTGAAAATATGACACTTAGATCAAAAGTTATGGCCTCGAGAAGCCATCCCACTAAAATGTGAATTTTATTAAAATATCTTCCTAGGCAAGAAATCAAATGACAGGACTTTTGGTGCCAAAACAAAAGGGAAAGTTACACTTTCTAGAACATTCTAGGGTGGTTATTGGGTAAAATAAAAGGGTTAAGTGGGGGTGGTAGAAGGTGGCTCCATTAGTTTAGATTGTAGCTTTGAATAATATATTTTCTTTCAAAATTGATTTTGTCGTAATGAATCAAGCCCATGAGGCTATAACATTGTAATTTCTAAATTTGTAATGTCATTTTCTAAAAATAATTGAAAGTGAGTTATTTTTTGTCTCGCATCCTCTGTGTTGGTATCGATTGTTCTATTTTTTGTGGGTTTCGGGTGGTAGAGCCCTCATCAAAAATGAAAATGATATGCTGGTTATGATTCTTGTGCAATAAATTCCCCATGTGGTAGTGTAGTCCACCTCTATCCCCATTTTGGGATTCTTATAGAATCCTTTTGTAAATGTGAAATCTGGGATGGGAATATCTTGTTGTGTGATTTATTTTAAAAATGGACCATTTTATGCTACTGCTGTGTGTACACATATCTTTGGTTACCTCCTAGCTTGGGGGTGGTTTGTGAGAAAACCTATAGTTGGGAGGTGAGCTTATCTATGGCCATGGGAGAAGATCTGTGTGTGTGTATATGTTTAGGTCCATAGTCACTACAACTTACAGATTGGAGAAAACCATCTCTCCCTTTTACAATGAAATAGAGATATCTAAGCATTAGATACATTGTTGAAACATGTGTATATAATTTTATTTGTTTGTAAATATAACTATAAATTATGGCTCCTTTACTCCAAGCATAGTGTAAAACTCAAGTAATTGCAAATAGATGAAATATGGATGCCTATTTTTGTTATGTAGTAAGAAAAGATAATAGATGTTATTCTTGTTTAAGGGAAAATAAATACTGTTTGAGAATGCAATAAATTTCTCTCATTTGGTTGAAAATTCTTGTTGTATAAAATGTTGCATAGAGTTTGGTATAGCCCATATTGGAAAAGAAAGATAAATAAAGAAAGCATTATTATGTGTAAGAATAGGAAGAGATTAAAAATATGCATCGTATTGTTCTTATTTTCTTCTTTGAATAAAACTAAACCTTTGTTGAGGGAATACATATTTATTCTATTACTATACGATGAATATTTATGTAAATAAAGGCATGCTATGAAATTGTCATAGAATCCACTCCTATTTGATTGAAAGAATATTATAATTATGTTGAATACAATATATTATTCTTTGTAATTAGAGATGAAATAAATTTATGTTAATGTAAGAACTGGCGATTCATTTGGAAATGATTATTTTATTTTGAGGTTCTTTGTGTTTGGGTGATATGGAGGCATACTCTTTGCAGAGTTGTTTGTTTTAGAAAATGAAACCTATAGATGCATAGTTTAGATAATCCTCCTTCAACTCTTACTTCACCGTCAAGCTATCTTTCCTTGAGCCTTGTAGTGCCATCCAAATTCAATGAACATTCTCCTCTAGCATCGATGAGATTTGAAGCAATATTTTTAGGTAGTGCCCATATGTCTTGCATTGTTAAAATCATAACTCCAAACCTTTCTTGAATATTTTCATAATCATGGCTAGAGTAGATGTTTATCACTCAACTGTCATAGTTTTTAATGAGGGTCATTGAAATTTAATGATTGACAACAATGATGTGAATCAGTAAAGTAATCAATGTTTTCCACATGTCGTCAACTTGCTTACCTTCACTAGTCAGCTGAATTCAATATAGGCTCCCTATGGAATAGAGAATTTCTACCAACTTACATGCTTGTCAAGGGTTAGGGATAACTAATTCCCCTTACCTCTTGCTTGAAAATCTTGGAAGGACTTAAAGAAATAAGTCCAAAACACCTAAGTCTAATCTCCTTATAAACTATCGAGGTTCAACCATCATCTTTACCCTTTACCATATACCTTTATTTCTCCATCACAAACCAATTGAATAACTCTCGAATAACCGAAGTGCAAATCTCCAACCTTATGTTAAGATTGTCAGAGATTAGGGTTTCACTTTACCTCTTTCTTTTAATTTTTTAAGGGCATTCGATAAAGGGTATTGCCAAAGCCTGAGGTCTGAAGTTATCAGACTTAACCATTTTGGTTTCTTTCTCTTTCATTAAGGGAATTCAACAAGGGTTAATGTTGAACCCTAAAATTTGAAGTTATCAGACTTAGCCACTTTGGTCTTCTTATTTTGTTAAGGGCATTCGACAAAGAGTATTATCGAAGCCTCAATTTTAAAGTATTAGATTCAATCAATTTTATCTTCTTTAGGTTGGGAAATTAGTATGACGTATTATTGAGGCCTATTGTCTAAAGTTATCGGAATTAACCGATTTTATCTTCTTTCAGTTAGGAAATCAATATGAGGTATTACCGAGGCCTAAAGTTTGAAGTTATCAAACTTAACCGATTTTATCTTCTTTTAGTTGGCAAATCGGTATGAGGTATTATCAAGGACCAAAGTTTGAAGTTGTTGAACTTCACTAATTTTATCTTCTTTTGGCTAGGCAATCGTTATGAGGTAATACTGAGGCTCAAAGTATAAATTTATCAAACTTAAACTGATTTTATATTCCTTTGGTTGGGAAATTTCTATGAGATAGTACCGAAGCCTGAAGTCCAAAGTTATCAGACTTAACCATTTTTGTCTTCTCTTGGATGGGCAATTAGTATGAGGTATTACCTAGGCTCGAAGTTCGAAGTTATCAAAATTAATCATTTTGGTTTTTCTTCCTTTTCGTGAAAGGGCATTTGAAAAAAAGAGTATTTCTGAAGCCGGATGTCTGAAGTTATTAGACTTAACCAATTTGGTTTTCTTCTTTTGTTAAGGGTATTTAGAAAAGGGTATTGTCAAAGCCCGAAGTTCAAAGTTATCAGAATTAACAATTTGGGTTTCATTCTTTTCATTAAGGGAATTCAGAAAAAGGTATTTCCCAAGCTCGAAGTCTGAAGTTATCAGACTTAACCATATTTTGGTTCCTTACTTTCATTAAGGACATTCAACAAATGGTATTTTCGAAGCTTGAAGTCTGATATTTTCAGACTTAACCTCTTGGTTCTTCTTTTTGTTAGGGCATTCGACAAAGGGTATTACCTAAGCCCGAAGCCTGATGTATCAAACTTAATATTTTCTACCTCCTTCTCTTGGTTGAGGCATTTGGTAAAGGGGATTGCCAATGCCGGAAGTCCAACATTTTTTGGACTTCACTATTTCATTCTTCTTCCTTTTGATTAAGGAATTTGGAAAAGAGTAATGTTGATGCCCAAAGTCCAACATTTTTATACTTAACCATGTTTTTCTACTTCTTTTCATTAGGGAATTCGACAAAGGGTATTGTCGAAGCCTAATGTCTCACGTTTCAAACTTATCCATTCTTCTTCTTATTATTTTCATTAAGGCATTTAGCAAGAGCTATTGCTGATGCCTAATGTCTGATGCCAAATATGACTTCACCTTGTTAATATTATTTTTCTTGAGGCATTAAGTGTAGTACGTCCTTATGTTATAAACAATTATCAACACCCAAAAATGATTAGATTATATTATTTTTATAAACGCGATATTCATTTTGAACCATTATCTAACTTATCATAGCTTCAATCCTCATTAAATACTCTCACCTTCATTATGATGAATATTAAGCTTTATTTAATCAAATTGTATTATACATGATTGAATTTTTTCAAATTATCTGAGATCGACTCTATAACCCTTATGTTGTTAAAATATCCTTAATGAGTTTTCTAATCCTCGACTTCACCTTAGTGGGTGGAAGTCAACCCTAGAACTATTTGGGGAATAAGGACCCTAGAAAGGGTTGCATACCCACTCACATAGTTTATAAAGTTAGTCGAAGCCTAAACTTCTGCAACCCTTCAAGGTTGCCCTGAAAATTCAATTATATCAAACTATGAGGTCCTAATGATATTTATAACACTCATATTGCTAAAACCATACATGTATACTTTAGAGCTAGCATTGTTGCTTTGTTTAAAAAAAAATTTGTTAGTTGTGGTTTTCCCTTAGTTCAAATTTTGGGCATGAGATTTTGGTATCAGAGCCTAGGTTCCAACACTAGGAAATCTAGGCATATGTGTTCACCATTCATAATAATTATTTATGGTGTTATCACAGAGGATGGTGCCAAGGTTGCAGAGTAACCAAGGGGTGATCCCACAATAGTGGGTTATACTTTTTAGCCAAACTTGACATTGAACTAAACTTTTTTAATTAAATCTTCACTTTTGAACACCTATAGCTGCTAAACCATGAAGAATTTGAAGATGATGCAAACTAGTGATTTTTGAAATTTTGTCTATAGATTCTAAATATATATATTTTAAATTTTTTGGAATCAAATAATATTTATTTTTCCATATCCTTCAATAACCATTTTTTAATAGTAAACACCATTTTAAAGAGTGATCTTTACTGTATAAGACATAAATTGTTTCTATGAAGGATAAAATTCCATTTTTTTCAAATTTAGATTTGTAACTACAATATCTAGCTCCTTCATTTGCTTTCATATAGTTTTATTCAATATTTTTTTCTTAATTAAGTTTTGAATTCAAACCAATTACAATTTAGATAGGTTTATTGTATAACACATAATGTTTTTTGTATGTATCAAAATTCAATTTTTTTGGGTTGGATCTAGGACATCAATACCAAGAGCATATATATGTTTTTTGATTTTTTTGGTAATATACTATTTTTCCACATGTAGAAAACAAAGAGCTTGATTTTTGGTGAAAAACCTATGTTTAATTAAACTTAAAGAAAAAATAAATAATAAAACTAAAATATATTAAAACTATACTTGATGGAGAGCTCATTCTGAGGACTATAATCCTCTAGCTAGGTTTGTCAAGTTGATTAAATTGTGATCCTCAACCTGAGCCTCAAAACAAAAAATTCTACATAAAATTATAGATGGAGGATGGCAAGGCAGAAAAAGGCGGTTGTAGTGAATCCCCCTTCGCTCGAACCCCTTAGAGCCCCTTTGAATGAAGGGGGGTTAGAGCTAAGGGGGGTTCACTAGAACCCCCTAAAAGAAACATCAAAAAGGGTTTCCAACCATTATTTTATTAAAAAAAATGGTCAATTAGGGGTTTGAGAAAACCCATTGAAGGAAATGGGGTTTGCTCGAATAGGGGGTTCGAGCGAACTCGTAAAGGAGTTTGCTTGAACCCCCTCAATTTTTTTTGAGTGCCTAAGAGTTTTTTGTTCATTAATGCAATTGTAACCCACTTATGTGGGATCACCCCAAGGGTGTGGTTGTGGGTGTAAATGCAAACAAGTTGCATAGTCAAACTGATCAGAGGCACCATCGACACACCCACATGTGTCAGAGTCATCATTGCACAAACCACCACAAAACCTAAACTAAAAAATTCTCCATGCATTAGATTAGGGCCCTAGAATAGAGACGACTCATCACTCAATCAATGTACATGAGTCAGAGCATGGAGAGTACAAAAATAGCCCCCCCCCCCCCGCATACCTAACAAGTATGATGAGGAGGGGGAGAGGGGATTGATCCACTTAGATCCTCCACCATAGGTACCCCATCTTGAGGTAGCAGTCGAGGGTAGGACATACCAAGATCTAGGAGATCATATTCAAGAGCTGCTATGAATTAGGCCACCTAATTTTTTTAGGGATCCATAGAGGGAGTAGAGGCTGAGGAATGGCTTCTTAGTCTTGATAGGTGTAGAGTCAATTTTTAGAGGTACTATAGTATGTGGACTACCTCCAAGATGAGAAAATTATTGTCAACCATTTTATTAGGGGTCTAAATGCAAGCACATCAAGAACCATGCATATGGATGATCCAGAGAACCTTAAGGTTGTTGTAGAGAAGGCCCTCATAGTAGAGGAGAGTTAGGGGAAGTCCTAGGAGGCACAAGAGTGATTTTAGAACTGAAACTAGGGTACTTAGTCACAAGGCTTCTGACGATCTCCTCTTCCTTTGAAGGGAGGATTTAGACCTTTTATAGGACCATGTAGGTCACCACAATAGTAGCAGTAGCAAGAAAATATTTAGAGGCATATGTAATAGTAGGGATTTCAAGGTGGCCACTCCAGACCATGGTGACCATTGGGTCCCCACAAGAATTAACGTCCTAAGTTGTAGGGTGCTACCCTAGTGAGTTCACAGTAGACTAGCCAAGGAGGACACAGTGGTTCTAGTAGAATTGGAGGACTTGAGTTCACCAGGACACAACCACCTCAGACTTATACTAGAGTTCCTTGTTATGTATGTGGAGCAGTGGGGCACATAGCTAAGGATTTACCTCATGGTTATTCAGTTAGAGGACAACACACAATAGACTTTGAGCAGATGGTGGAGATGTAGATAAGTCCCACTAGGTAGTCACGGTGGTCAAGAACTGTTAATTTGAGCACTAGGCAGGCTAGTGGCATCTAGGTAGGATGATAGTTTTGAGGTAGAGCTAGAATTAGGGGTTAAGGTGTTAGTAGATTATGTATTTTGTGATTTCCCACTTCAAATTGGAGGTTTGACTACTTTGACTGACCTTCATGTCACACCATTAGCTCCTATGGAGTAGTGCTAGGCATGGATTGGCTTGATTCTCATTAGGCTAAGGTAGACTATTGCCAGAAAGAGGTTGAATGTGTGGATGAACATGGTTCAAATGTGGTGATTATAGGGGTTCAAAGGCCTATTTTCCTTCACATGATATCCGCTATGTAGTTGAAGCAGTTTCTACAGAAGCGATGTCAGCTGTTTCCTACCATCCTTAGGGATACAAATGAGGAGATGCCATAGATATCTTTGTATGACCACCCCATTCTTAAGGAGTTTACTAATTTTTTTCCTTTAAATTTTATTGGTATGCCACCTTGTCGTGAGATTGATTTTCATATATATTTGGTGCTAGGGGTTGAGCCAATATCGAGGGCACCTTATAGGATGAATACACATGAGCTTAGTGATCTCAAGTTATAGGTAGAGGATTTGTTAGAGGAAGGTAATATCTATCTAAGTGTCTCACCTTGATGGTCCCATCATCTTTGTTAAGAAGAAGGATGGATCCCTTTGTCTATGCATAGAATATTGACAACTAAACAAGGTTACGATAAAAAAATATTACCCACTCCCAAGGATTGATGATTTTTTTTATTAGAGGTAGGGAGCCAAAGTGTTCTCTAAGATTGAAATTAAGTTTAGATACCATCAGTCATGAATTATAGAAACAGCTATTCATAAGACCACTTTTAAGACAAGGTACGGTCATTATGAGTTTATTGTTGTACCATTCAGGTTGATGAATGCTCCTATTCCATTTATGAGTCTCATGAATGAAGTATTTCATACCTTCTTGAATTGATTAGTTATTATTTTCCTAGATGACATCTTGATTTATTCATGTAATGAGCATGAGGGTCACTTATGACACATTTTGTAGTGTTTTAGGGAGTACTAGTTATATGACAACTTATCAAAGTGTGCTTTCTTTTTTTTAGAGATCCATTATCTTGGTCATATTACATTGGGAAATATAATCTCCAAAGATCCATCAAAGATTAGAGCTATTATGGAGTGGCCAATGAGTACTACAATGATAGAGGTCAGGAGCTTCATGGGTCTGGTAGGTTATTACTGTCATTTTTTAGAGGGTTTCTCTCGGATTGCACATCCTATCACTTCCCTTCAACAAAAAGGGAAGAAGACCGAGTGGAAAGATAAGTGTGGGATGGATTTTCAGACCCTCAAGGAGCATCTCACTAGTGCCCTAATTTTAGTAGTACTAGATCCATCAACGTATTTCATGGTTTGCACATACACATCTATTGATGGCTTAGGAGCTATACTTATGCAGGAGGGTAGAGTGATCATGTATGAGTCACAAAAACTCAAGACCCATGAGTTGAACTATCTCATGCATGACTTGGAGTTAGTAGTGGTAGTACATGCTCTAGTTTGATGGAGGCATTTCCTTTTGGGTCATCACTTTGTGTTTCATTGAAATCACTAGAGCCTTCAGTACATATTCACATAGTCGAATCTAAATGCTCATCAAAGGCACTATATGGAGTGCTTATGTGAGTACAACTTTGATGTGTATTACATCAAAGAGGAGAGTGTAGTTGCAAATGCATTGAGTAGGAGGTGACATGAGTTGTCATCCCTAGCATTGAGCATTGACTTGAGGAGTTGGATTTTGTAGCACCTACCAAAGGACGAGTGGTAAATGTTGGTTCAAGAGGAGATCTATTCTTAGAGGGCCCTTGAGGACATGTTTTTAGGATATACTTTAGAGTTTGAAGGCTTACTGTGTCATATAGGGCATATCTATGTACCTAGTGTAGGTGACCTTCTCACAGTCATTCTATTAGAGGAACATAGGGCACCATATGCAACACATCTATGGGTCAAGAAGATACACGCTGATTTGAGGTAGTTATATCATTGGGCACATATGCGATGAGACATTATAGATTTTGTGATGACGCCTAAGTGTTAGAGAGTCAAGGTTGAGCACCAACACCCATCGAGACTTCTTTACCCACATGACATTCCTGAATGGAAATGGGATACCATCTTGATGGATTTTATTGTGGGTCTATCTTTTTCCTCATATTGCGATGATGCCATCATAGCGACTATTGACAAGTTGACCAAAGTAGCACATTTTTCACCCATGCGTACAACATATATTGCGCCAACAATAGTGAGGGCATTCTTGGGTGAAATTGTAAGATTGCGTGAAATCCCCCATAAGATTATATCAGATAGGGATTCAGTCTTCACATCATCATTCTAAACGTCACTGCAACAAGCTTGGGCACTTGGCTCAACTTTAGTTCAATTTACCATCCCAAGATAGATGACCAAATAGAGAGGGTAAATAAAGGTTAGAGGATATGCTACATATATATGTAATGGATCACCAGTCCCATTGGGAGGAGTATTTGTATTTACTTGATTTTTCCTAGAATAAAAAATATCATAGTTTCTTAGGCATGCCACCATTTGAGGTATTGTATGACAGACTGTGTAGGAAATCTTTGAGTTGGGATCAAATAGAGGATAGAGTGAATATTGGTCCAAAGATGGTACATGATATGGAGCACCAGGTGGCCTTAATTAGAGAGCATCTGCAAGATGCGCATGATTGTGAAAACAAGTGTACCAATAATAAGAGGGTAGATTAGAGCTTCTCAGTTGGGGATTGAGTATTCTTGAGAATACGACCTCATAAAAGTCAAATCCATTATAGAAAGGGATCTAAGCTTGCACCATGGTTTGTAGGTTATTTTGAGATCTTGGAGCGGATAGGTCTTGTAGCTTATCATCTAGCCTTTCCACCTAGCCTGTTGCACATCCATGATGTGTTTCATGTATCATTTTTGCAATGTTATGTGCACGATTCTTCTCATGTGCTGGATTGGGATGATGTGCCGGTGGAGTCAGATGACCAATTAGATCTTGATCCCATCCACATCTTGGCACAATAGACATTGGCCCTTCGAGGGAAAGAGCTAGACAAGGTTAGGGTCCAGTGGGATCATTATGATGAGGTAGCAACCACTTGGGAGGTTTCCTCACATTTGAGGGTCCTATATCCTCACCTCTTTGATGACTTCCAAGAGGAAGGTCATTCTTAGGGGAGGAGGATGTGATGCCTACTATTTTGATACACCCTTTCGTTGATATTTTGGTATCAACACTTTTGATACTACATGTGTATTAGAATATTTTGGTTGATCCTGAACATTGGCTATTATGCTTGTTGCTGTATTGATGCATATGGAAGTTTTATGCATGTATGTTTTCCTTATTTTCTAGGCTCATTTTCATTTGACTATCATGATAAAAATGGATAATTTTCTATGAGATATAATTGATAATTTGTTAAATTTAAACTAGGTGATGATATGAATTGTTTATAACAACACCATGACTAGACATGAATTGATCAGATATGTTAATTGCCGGAGAAGGGATAATTTTGGATATTGAATCTATTGAATTCAAGATTTGATTGTGATTAATCTTATGTAGATGGAATTGTTGACTTAATTATTGATTATCTTGTATTGAATATTTTAACATGTGGAATTGAGTGTGTAGGTAAACACCCATGGCTAATAGGATTTGAGGTAGCTAAGGGTACCCTATTGTGATATATGTGTAAAACCAATTATGGTCCAATTAGAGGGACCATAGTCTTATTATGTTGTATTTTATTTGTAATTAAAATATTTAATGTTTAATCTTGTGGTTTATGTTTTAAAAGACAATTGAGATTTTGATGGGAGTTTTGGGACATTTTGATTTACTTTTATTATGTTGGAAACTTATTTTTTTTTTTGTGAGTTTAAATGGTTGAACAAATATTTAAATTAAGTTAATTGACCCTTATTTTAACCCCTACAATGATTATCTATGGGTTAGGGGTCAAATCAAGTCCATATCTTTGAAATTTTGCAAGTTGTGTCCTTTCTTAATTACCCATTAAGAAGAGTGACGGATTTGGGAAAGGGTTGGAATGTTTTCTTCAAAATATCATTTATGAGATAGGAGATCTCTTGTTGAGTGTGAAACACTCTTTGGCTCCTTACTTCCCAAGGAATTATCACACATGTGTGAGAACTTGTAGGGAGGTGTGTCCATAGGAGTGAATGAGAAAGTGACATGTGTCACTCTCTCCTTCAAATAAATTCAAACCTTAACTTCTATTTAAATATTTTGGAAAGACAAAGGAAAGGTTCTTTTCTTTTGCTTGGTTTTCTTACTTTTTAGAGTTGGCTGAGAAGAAGGGAATTGGAGTTGATTTTCAACTTCTTCTCCATTTAGTCTTGGATTGAGGTGTGCCTCATTCTAATTATGAGTGTATGTTCTTTTTCCTTTGTATGAAAGTTTTAAAACATTGTTTATGTTAAATGTTTTGTATGTTTTATTTGTTCTTTATTTTTCATGTGAATTGGGTTGGGGTTGTATGAGGACAAGCTCACCCAATTTGGTAAGAGCACCCTTTGTAGGGGATATGAATGAGTAGGAACCTCCATGGGGAAATCGATTTCCTGCTTTGAGAAGGAGAGGTAGAAAGAGTATGAGTACCCAAATTAATATGGTGGTATGGATGTATGGAGTTGGATGGTATGGAGGATGTGATGTATGTGAAGTATTGGGGAATTGGGTTATTGAGAATGAAGAAAATGACAATGATATGTTGGTTATTATTCTTGTGTAATAAATTCCCCATTTTGGGATTCTTATAGAATCCTTTTGTAAATGTTAAATCAGGGATGTGAGTATCTTGTTGTGTGTATTGTTTTAAAATGAACTATTTTATGTTACTTCTATGTATACTCGTGTCCTTGGTTACCTCCTATCTTGGGGGTGGTTTGTGAGAAAACCTAAGGTTGGTAGGTGAGCTTATTTATGACCATGGAAGAAGATATTTATGCTTGTATATGTGTAGGTGCATAGTCTTTGAAGCTTACAGATTGGAGGAAACCATCTCTCACTTGTATAATGAAATAAAGAGATTTGAGCATTCGATACATTGTTGAAACATGTGTATAGAAGTTTATTTGGTTGCAAATATAACTATGACTTATGGCTCCTTTTCTTCAAAAAATTTTATACTCAAGCAATTAAAAATAAATGAAATATGGATGCATACTATTGTTACATACTAAGAAAATATAATAGTTGTTATTCTTGTTTAAGGGAAAATAAAAGTATAGTATTTGAGAATGTAATAAATTTCTCTCATTTGGTTGAAAATTATTGTTGTATAAAATGTTGCATAGAGTGTGTTATAGCTCATATTGGAAAAGAAATATAAATAAAGAAAGCATTGATGTGTGTAAGAATAGGAAGAGATTTAAAATATGCATCGTATTGTTCTTCTTTTCTTCCTGCAATAAAACTAAACCTTTGTTGAGGGAATACATGTTTATTCTATTACTATACAATGAATATTTATGTAAATAAAGGAATGTTTTGAAATTATCGTAGAATGCACTCCTTTTGTTTGATTGAAATAATATTATAATTCTATTGAATACAATATATTAGTCTTTGTAATTAGAGATGAAATGGTTTTATGTGAATATAAGAATTGGTGATTAAGTTGGAAAAGATTGTTTTCTTTTGGGGTTCTCTATGTTTGGGTGATAGGGAGGCATACTCTTTGCAGAGTCATTTGTTTTAAAAAATGAAACCTATAGATCCAAAGATTAGTTAATCCTCCTTGGGCTCTTCCTTCATCATAAGCTATCTTTCCTTGAGCCTCATACCATCGTCCAAATTCAGTGAACATTCTCCTCTAACATCGATCAGTTATGAAGAAATATTTGCACTTAGCACCCATATCCTGCATTGTAAGAATCATAACTCTAAACATTTCTTGAAGATTTCAATAATCATGTCTGGAGTAGATGTTTATTGCTCAATTGTCATAGGTTTTAATGCAATTAATTGAACCTTAATGATTCACAATAATGATGTGAATCGGTAAGGCAATCAACATTTTCCACTTGTCGTCAACCTGCTTACCTTTGTTGGTCAGCTAAAGTCAATATAGGCTCCCCAAGAAATATAATTTTTTGTCAACTTACATGCTTTTTGGGGGTCAAGGATTGCTAATTCCCCTTAGCTCTTGCTTGAAAAGCTTGGAAGGACTTAAAGAATAGTTCTGAAACACCTACGTCTAAGCTCCTTATAAACCGTTGAGGTTCATCCATCGAACTTACGCTTTACCATCTACCTTTCTTTTTGCATCATAAACCAATATACTAACTCCTAAATTACCAAAGTGCGAATCTTTGACCTTTCTTTAAGATTGTTGAATATCGGGGTTTCACTTTACCTCTTTATTACTTTTGTTAAGGGTATTTGACAAAGGGTATTGTGAAAGCTTGAAGTTTGAAGTTATCTGACAATCATTTTTGTTTCCTTGTCTTATATTAAGGGAATTCAACAAGGGGTAATGTCGAAGCCCAAAATCTAAAGTTATCAGGCTTAACCACTTTGGTCTTCTTCTTTCATTAAGGGCATTTGGTAAAGGGTATTGTCGAAGCCCGAAGTCTAAAGTATCAAGCTAAACCAATTGTATCTTCTTCTAGTTGGGGAATAGGTATGAGGTATTCTTGAGGCCTGAAGTATGAAGTTATCACACTTAAATAATTTTATCTTCTTTCAGTTGGGCAATCAGTATGAGGCATTAGCGAGGCCCAAAGTCCAAAGTTATCAAACTTAACCGATTTTATCTTCTTTCAATTAGGAAATCAGTATGAGGTATTATCGAGGCTCAAAGTTCAAATTTATCAGACTTAACCAATTTTCTCTTCTTTCAATTAGGCAATCGGTATGAGGTATTATCAAGGCTTGAAGTCCAAATTTATCAAACTTAACCAATTTTATCTTGTTTCGATTGGGTAATCGGTATGAGGTATTACCAAGGCTCGAAGTCCAAAGTTATTAGACTTAACCAATAATCTTCATTCAGTTGGGCAATCGGTATGAGATATTACGAAAGCCTGAAGTCTAAAGTTATTCGACTTAACCAGTTTTATCTTCTTTTATATGGGCAATCTGTATGAGGTATTACCAAGGCCCAGGAAGTCTAAAGTTATCGAACTTAACCATTTTTATTTTTCTTCCTTTTCGTTAAAGGGCATTTGACAAAAGGGTATTGTCAAAGCTTGAAGTTCGAAGTTATCAAACTTAACTGGTTTCGTTTTCTTCCTTTGTTAAGGGAATTCAACAAAGGGTATTGTCGAATCTCGTAGTCTAAAGTTACCAAACCTAACCATTTGGGTTTCATTCTTTTCATTAAGGGCATTCAACAAAGGGTATTACTAAAGCTATAATTGTAAGTTATCAGACTTACCATTTTTTGGTTTCTTCCTTTTGTTAAGGGAATTTAGAAAATGGTATTGTTGAAGCCAAAGTCGAACATTTTTGGACTTAACCTCTTGGTTCTTCTTCTTTTTGTTTGGGAATTTGACAAAGGGTATGGCTAAAGCCTGAAGCCTGATATTTTTAGAATTAAGCCTTTTGGTCTTCTTCCTTTAATGAGGCATTCGGTTTGAGGAATTACCAATGATCGAAGCTCGACATTTTCAGACTTCACCATTTCATTCTTCTTCCTTTCAATTAAAGCAGTTGGCAAAGAGTATTGTCAGTACCTAAAGTTTGACATTTTTGGACTTAACCATGTTGTTTTGCTTCCTTCTGTTAGGGCATCAACAAATGGTATTGCCAAAACCTGATGTTTGACGTTTCAGACTTAGCTATTCTTCTTCTTCTTTTTGTTAAGGCATTCAACAAGAGGTATTACTGATGCCCGATGTGTGACACCAAATATGACTTCAACTTTTTTAATCTTCTTTTCCTTGAGGAATTAAGTGTAGTACATCCTTACATTATAAAAAATTATCAACACCCACAAATTATTAGATTATATTATTTTTATAAATGTGATATTCATTCTCAACCATTATCTAATTTCTCATAGATTCAATCCTCATTAAATAGCACCTTCATTATGATGAGTATTAAGATTTATTTAATCAAATTGAATCTTGCATGAACGAGTTTTTTCAAACTATTTGGGATCAATTCTATACCCCCCTTATGTTGTTAAGATATCCTTAATGAGTTTTTTGATCCCTGGCTTCACCTTAGTGGGTGGCAACCGATCATGGAACTGTTTGGGGAATAGGACCCTAGAAAGGGTTGTGTACCCACTCACATAGTTTAGAAAGTAAGTCGAAGACCAAAATTTTGCAACCCTTCAAGGTTGCACTGGAACTTCAATTATATCAAACTATGAGGTCCTAATGATATTTATAACACTCATATTGATAAAAGCATACATGTTTTATACTTTAGAGCTAGATTTGTTTCTTTGTTTCAAAAAACAAATTAGTTGTATTTTTACCCTTAGTAAAAAATTTTGGCATGAAAGACATTTAATATTTTTCCCCTGATACGTAACATACCAAAAAATAGGGTTTGGACAAGGGTGCCTCTGGAATCCTTTTCCTCCTAATTTGGATGTGAATTTTAATTTAGGTTTGGTAATATGTTATTTGAAATTCGAATTCTAAATATCGGCTATTAGAATATGATTTTTAGGAAATTAGATTAATTACATATAAATACCTAGTCATTTCATCATTTGAAGGGTAACTAAAAATAATTTGATGATCAAGCACTTTTGTGAGAAATCATTATACTTCAAGATCAATTCAAGAGTAGTCAAGAGCAAGATTATTACAACATTTCATTGTCAAACCATCATGTCAAGTTTTATGTGAGTTTGTTCATGTTTATGCATATATTTTATTTGTGAGGACTAACACTTGTAGGTATTGGATCTGAGTTCAAACCAAGACTTGAGGAGATGTGCATAAATTTAGTCCTTCAAGGAAATCATATTTGAGTGGTGAGTTACATCCAATTGTTGATTCATCATTCATTTATCATTTAGCCTTTGTCCCTAAAAAGAATAAGCTCTTTTTCATCATTTTTTCAATTATGGAGGTAGAAATACCAACATGGGGTTTGACCAAGGAAAGCCCCTATATAGCACAACCCT
This sequence comes from Sequoiadendron giganteum, assembly GCA_007115665.2. Taxonomy (NCBI): domain Eukaryota; kingdom Viridiplantae; phylum Streptophyta; class Pinopsida; order Cupressales; family Cupressaceae; genus Sequoiadendron; species Sequoiadendron giganteum. The sequence continues at coordinate 72,317,777 of CM021102.1, forward strand.
TCCTCTCTCTTTGAATATGGATACACAAAAAATATGTAGATTGATCCTACACACCTTATCCTGATCTTACTAACATCGTTTCTTCCTAAATCATCCCCTTTAGTATTAATTTAATTGAATTCGATTAAAGCCATCATATTTTCTCTCTTAATTAAATAAATAAAATTTATCTAATTAAGTCATTCTCTTCCATTAATTAAATAAATCATTTTGTTTAATTAAACCTATACGCTCCCTTTTAATTAAAGAATTCACTTTATTTATTTAAATCTCTAAAGTCATCTCTTCGAATTAAATAAATTAATCTTTATTTGATTTAATTTAAAATCACCCTCTTTTGATTAAATAAATCAATCTTTATTTAATTAAATCTAAAATCATTATTCCTCTCAACTTTGATTTATTTAAATCCTAAAATCTAAGTCAAAATTGTCAAATAATGGATACTATTATTCCTCTCAACTTTGGTTTATTTTGGATAATATTATTGATGTTTGGGAAGGCATGGAGTGGGCCTGATGCTCAAATCAAAAAGTTGTGTTCATCAATATTGAATTTTCCAAAGCCTATGACCGCATTGAATGGCCTTTGATTCTTGTGATGTTGCAAGCTTTGGGGTTTGGGCCCAATTTCATTCAGTCTGTTCGTATGCTTTTCATCGATGCCTCAGCTTGCATCACCATTAATGGCTGCCAATCTTTTGCTTTTGGCCTTTTTCGCTCAATCCAACAGGGGTGTCCTCTTGTCCCCTCTTTGTATGTGCTTGTAGTTGAGGGCTTTGGATACCTTTTGGCCCATGCAGTTTCTCAGTAGTGTGTCAAAGGGATTTTTCTCCCTAACTCTCAAGAGTAGCTTGCTAATGGCCACTTTGCGGATGACTCCTTTCTCACTATCTTGGAGGAAGAAGAATCGATCATTGCTTCCCTTGATTGTCTCAACACCTTCTATTTGGCCTCCAACTCTACCATACAATGGCATAAGTAAGACCTTATGTTACACGCAATCTATTTTACCCACTCTTGTGTGGCTTCAAAACTATACTTGGAAGTGGATTGGGCAGGGAGAGATATTTCATTTTTTGGGCATCCCTTCTTCTTTCGAGGCCTCTCCTAGGGAGCTTTGGCAACCTGTGCTCTCAAGGGTTGAGAAAAATCTTGCTTACTATATTACCAAGCCTCTTTCTTTGGCTAGAAAATTCTAGGTGTGCACTAAATTTTTGGCGGCCACTCATGTTTACTACTCTTCTTGTTGGGCTCCCTCCAAAGATGCCTATGGTATGCTTGAAAAATTGCTCCGAGATTTTCTATGGGCCTCCTCTAAAACCCACAAGGGTTTCCATCATGTTGCATGGGAGTTCTGTTGCCTCCCCAAAGATTTTGGAGGACTTGGTCTGCTCTCCCCTCAACAGAAAGGGACTTCTCTTTGTGTCAAGAGGATTATTCGAGCCCTCTCCAGAGATGAAGCTTGGAATATTCTCCTCAGGAATTGTCTTCATTCTGGATTTCCTGTTCATAGACCCTCCTGGTTACGAAGGAGCTTGTTCAAATTGTTGGATATTTTGTGGCCAAAAGCATTTGGTTTGCTTGGGATGCTTTTAAGCCTTGGCTCTGATGGGTCGGTGCTAGATTTCGTGATGGGATTTTCTCTCAATCACCAAAATACTTGGTGGTCTCCTCTTCTTGAGCATAATGGTTAGCCTTTGGCTAAGTTGCATTGGCTTTAAGTGCTCAGATTTCATAAAAAAGGACATTCAGACCCTACAACAGGTTTTTCACCGACCCACTATGGCTAGTTTTGACAGTCTGGTGAGTGCCATTCCAACAAAAAAGCTTCATAAAATTGGAATTCATGGAACAAAACCTTGGTGGAAAGATTGGAAGTGGTTTCTAGATACTTCTCTCAGGAGCTACAAGCTGTGGCTTGATTATAGGTGGTTTTCACCCCATTTTCCTATGATCAACAGTTTGAACCAGAGGTGGCTTCACTCCTCTGCTCATGTTTGGCAAAAGAGATTTGCTGCCACTTGGTCTGCAAGTGTTAATCCGAAGCTGACCTACTTTGCTTGGCGTATTATTTTACAAGGCTTTCCTGTGGCTTCTTAGCTTATCCACTTGGGGGTCCAAGACCCTTGTTGCCCTTTTTCTGGGCAACCTGAAATCTTTAAACATCTTTTCTGGTTTTGTCCCAGAGCTCAGTAGCTTTTGACTTGGATTCATGACTTCTTCTGGCCCTTTCAGCCAAAACCTTTTGCTTGGCAAATGGTTCTACTGGGAGATCCACCTGGGATCCCAGCTAAGTTCACCTAGCTTTGACACACTTTTAGGGTGGAAATCCTCTTCAACATCTAGAAAGACAAAAATTCTTTCATATTTTCTCATTCTCAAATGGATGTTAATGTTTCTCTCTATGCTAAAGCACTTATTTGTTTTAATGTGCTCTTATAGATACGGGTGCAAGCAAACAAGGTTGCACTAGAGGTGGCTCATCTCCAAGTCCTTCTAGACCACTAGGGAAATGCCCCATGCACTGTGGCTTGGGTCCCCGACTTGCCCTCCTCTTCCCATGATCGGTAGCGGAGTGGCTCCGCAGGTCCCCACTCTCAGTGTCTTGCTCAATGGAACTCTCATCATCCTCGGCGTGCTCGCTCTACTCCACCATAGGCTGGTCAAGGATGGCCTTCCAGTGGAACTTCGGGGAGTGGCGGTGGCGGTTCTGGTTGGCTCTCTTATACTTTGCCTATCTCTGGTTTTGGATGACCAGATAGTGGTAGAAGCTTTCCGCAACTGCCACTTTAAATCTCGCCCCAGTGTGAGGAATAAGATAAAGATAAGAAAGATGATGACGATGGCTGGGGTGCTCCTCCTGACATCATTCCAGACCCTGCTGATGTATGGGGGAAGAATATGGAGGACATAGACCCTCTAGGCTTTGCTGGCACTGCTCTGGCTACTTAATGGCCTATTTGTTTCTTTTATTTATTATGCTCTAGGAATTTTGGGCTAGGCCTAGTTGACTTGTTTTTTGGTTATTTTTGGGCATTGCCCATATGACTCTCAGGGTGTGTCTTTTTACCACCGACCCTTTTTTTTTTGAATATGTACTCTTATCTTTAATTTAATATAGATAGCTGCCTATATATCAAAAAAATAAAAAAATTCAAATCATCTAATTTCTACTTAAATTGATCAAATCATGATTAATCCTAATCCTAATCACTCCAATCCTCTAGATTTTGCAAATTTCACAATAAATCAATTTATTTGATTTATAAATTCATCAATTTTCATTCAAAAGGGCATCTTTTGTGGAATATTCTTCCAATTCAATAATCCCTCCAAAAGGGATGAGTACTTCCAACAAGGCATTAAAGGCCTCTTACATATCCTTTACCTCGAGCCAAGTGGAATTTACTCCATTTATTATTCCCTCTAAACTTGTAATCTCAACAATTTCAAATCCACCTAACCATATTTATGTGCACATTCATCCAAATGTGCTCATTCCTCCTCCAATCACATGTGGACAAGTGGCATTCTCTCATTGGTTGGTCTTTTGTCCCACATTCACCCAAATCCTTCAATCTTCCATTCTTCAAATCTATAAATAAAGGCATCCTCTATTGAATTTGGATCCATCCAAAAATATCACAATCACTATAGGCATTTATCATTTGATTTCTTAGCATTTTTTCATATTTTGCATCCATTTTCACATCCATTTAGCTAAGTTCTTGGCAAATCTCTTCAAGGAAACAAACTCATCATCAAAGATCATCAAATCAAACAAATGAGTTGGGAAAGGGCCATTTACTACACACAAATTGGCACCAACTCCCTTATGGGATTGAGAGTTTGCATGTTTAAATAGGATTTCATTTCTTTTCATGTTGTTCTTCATTTTTCCTATTTTGAGCATTGTAGATGAATTTCATGGGGAATCTTAGTTTTAACTTGCATTTGGATATAATATTATGTTTGTTTGATAATTTTGTGTAGGTCTAGGATTGAGGTTCACATTTTGGTGCTAGGTGGAGGGTAGATCTGGAGAAATTCATCATGTTTTTCCCCAAATATGTTGTTTTTTGATTTTTTTTGCTGTTTACAAGAAACTTTGCCGCTAATAGTCCAGCGACGCTATATTGCACCGCTCCAAATTTCAAATTGTGCCATTGGATTCTTCCTGCCTATAGAATTTGAATTTCAAAATGCACTGTAGGTTTTTCAAATTTCAAACAATTCTGCATCGCGGTCACTGTTTCTATGCAGAGTGCCGCTCTCAGTCATCAGTGACGCTATATTGCACTGTTGACCTTTCCAAACTACTTCGCACCCACAGATTGCACCGTTGGGGTTGGATGAAAGGAATATTGCAGTTTATTTCAACATGTTCTTTTTTCACTTCAGTTGTTTTTGACTTCTAACTGGTTTTTTGGCCTCTTTTTTTAAAGTATTAACCAGTTTTTGTGATGTAGGGACTTCCAGAGGTCATAACTTTTAACTCGGATGTCCATTTGGGATGAAATTTTGTAGGTGGTTTCATTATGAGGTGACATGTGGATTCCCAGTTGACCTTGAGTTGGTTGGTGGCCATTTTGGCACTTTTTCAGGGCTTGAAACTTTCATCTTGGCTCTCAAAATGGTAATTTAGTGTTTTTTTCTAGTTTTTTTAAAGTTATTTTTGTTAATAACTCGAAACTCATGTTTCAAATTTAGGATGTTAGTTGGAAATTCATACTATCTTATTTTTATAAAGTTTTTGGAAAAAAATAGGACTCTCAAAGTTATGCATGCAAAATTACCAAAAATGGCAAAATCTGACAATTGTTGAAATCTGCCAAAAAAGGAAGTTTCTTGATCAAAAGTGAAGGAAAGAAAATGAGGACCAAGGCTCCTTCATGTTATCATTAACAGATTGTATCTATTGTTTTTAAAAACTTTTGGGGAGAAATTATAATCCCTCTCTCAAGGATTTGCTATATTCTTGCTCTTAGGATTACTAAATTTTTTTTGGGCTTAAAAAGAACAAAACAAAGGGTTAAAATGAATCATAGGCAAACACACTAGATTTTTTTTTGGGCTTAATAAATGAACAAAAAAATCTCACACTTCAAAATTGGTTCTTAAAAATAATTCACATCATTTCTTTGTGGTTAAAATAAACATGTGTACTCTCTGATTTGTAATCCCTTTTACGAGTTAATGTCATAAAAAAGACGCATGCACTTCTCTTGTGCTTTATAGCGATCTTCAGAATCGGAAGTACTTTTTGTGATATTAAGTTGTATAAGTGATTACCTCCACATTTCAAATTGGGTTCCTAAAATTGAACATATCTTGTTAGTGTGAGTGGAGTACATCGCAAGTGTTCTCTCTTTGTTTCTAAAAAAAGATCGATTGAACTATGGATGTACTTGCTCACTTTTGTTTATCCATAGAGGGCCTGCCTGGTGGGAAAAATTAATCACCCCAGGGAATGAACCAACTGGTAACACGTTAAATCCAAGTGACTTCCAACTGGTATATAAGTGTGGGTACTCGAGGAAAGTTTGAGTATTACGAGGATCATTCTGACAAGAAGGGAAATAATGGTCTCTTGCTGCATGGATGGTCCCCCATGAACAAAATGCCTACATTAAAACTCTTTGTTTAGAAAGGCCAAAATACTAATCTATTTTTTGGTGCAAGAATGGTCATTCTGAAGCCACCCCACATTCTTACGACTCCTAGTAGAGATGAGAAGTATGCCATGGGAGATTCATGGGTACTGATGCTTGGCTGACCCAAGAAGTGTGTGCCGTGGAGGGGAGCTAGTGTGGTCAAGAATCTAATCATCCGCTAAGAGTAAGCGTTGCTGGATTTATCCAAGTGGGAACCCAGAAAATATTGTCTTTTCATCCTAGGATTGTGCATGTTCTTGAAATAAAAATACTTTGCTTGGATCTCAAAACATTTGAAAATAAATAATTAGAAAATCTTCAAAATTTCAAACCCTTTAGGGGAAGAAAATATCTTTGATGAATTCAAGTGCTCATGCTTTCCCTAGGGATTTCATCCATAGAGGCATCTAAGTATTTGGGTTTAATCTCAATTTTCTCTCTCTAAAGTCAACATTAGGGAACTATTGCCTTGATTCTATTGATTTCCACATAGTGGACCTTGTGGGATGAAAATAAATTGGGACATAGACATTCAATTTAAAAAGATAGGCAAGAAGTGGATGTGGTAATATCAATTCATTAATCAAGCTAAAATCAATTGAACCCCACACATGTGCTTATTATCTTTTGGTCATATGGTTTTCCATGCAAACATTAGTCTTTTGGTTTGAAATACTCATAGGGTAAGACATGTTCTTCATTACCTTGGTGTTGTAAATAAGTCCTTCTTAGGATCATTTCGGATGAAATCAACCCTTTCATCCATCCCAAAACATTTATCATCTCCATCTCACAAACAACTTTTGAACCATTGGAAAAATCATTCATACTAGAATTTGGGTAAAATCCTTCAAATCAACATCAAAGTCATCTTGTTTGGCTAGGTGGGTGCAGATGAATCCTTCTCCATACACTTAGTCAAATTATCATCTTATGAGAACGTTTATCCCATAGATAACATCCAACATCTTGGGGTCTATTTGTTCATTATCCAAATCCAAATCCAAATCCAAAATCCAAATCAAAATCAAAACCAAAACCCTAAGTCTTGTATTGATCCAAAATTCTCAAAAAGTTCAAACACCCATATCATTCACCCCTTTCATGTTGGAATAACCACCATATCCCTTCGGGTTCGTGACATGGTTTAACTGCCTCCTATGGATCTTAACTGATGCTTGTATTGGGCATTGACAGGTCAATATTTTGGTGCAACGTCAAGGCCAACAATTGGTATCAGAGCCAATCATGGGTTCAAACCCCATAGATGACGCTGAGGGGGGGATTGTTGGACTAAACACCAACATCTCCCTTTGGGTTCATGACATGGTTTAACCACCTCCCGTGGATCTTAAATGATGCTTGTATCGGGCATTGATAGGTCGATCTTTTGGTGCAACGATAAGGCCAACATTTCATCCTTCATCTCGTAATTGGTCCTAAACACCTTAGAGGTTCACTTTTGCGACAAGGTCAAAACACAAGAAAAACATGGAATATAAACTTGATTCATACATCAAGAGTAATCCAAGTTAGCCAAACTATCCAAGCCTTACAATGCCAATTGATTATCAAAGCTCACATTTATGCAATCCATACATGGGATCATTATCTCCTACAAACCTCAATGATATAAAAAATGTGAGTTTTCCCAATCTGAATTTTGGAACACCTTTTCCTATGGTAGATTTAAATCAAATCCAAAACTTACAAATCTATCAACCAAACAATCAAGGCATGAGTCTTCGAAACAACATTATACCACAAAATATGTACATGCCAAATGTGACTATACCAAATCCAAGCTTATCAAATCCATACTTGGTAAACTTTGGGATGAATATGTTTGCAAATCCCACCAATTTTGTTCAAAATCTAGGCAATATGTTGACAACTCCATGTATTGATCCAAGCCAAGGTAACCCCATGCAAAATCAAAGTTACCTAAATCCAAGCAATGTGTTTCCCAATCACAACAATGTTCAATATCAACCAATAATGCCAAATCTAAACATCATACCAAATCATAACATTGTTCAAGATCAATCCATTCATGATTCCATGCAAACAACAAAAGTATACATGTCAGATATGCTTGATCAAAAACCAATGCAATGATACCAAGAATTTCAAGGTCAAATCTTGTGAAAAAAACTTGCTACACTAAAAAAAATCATTGATTCATATCACCAAGAGACATCTCCACCCAAAAATCAATACACTCTTCCATTGGTTGAACCATGTCATCAAAGCATTAAGTTTTCTCCACAACCATATCAAGAACAAGAGGTTGGATATCAACAACATCAACAACAAATACAATCACCCCATCTCGAAGAGCAGTCATCACATCCCAAAGATCAATCACAACTACCCATCAATGAGCACCTTGAATATGTTTCCATCTCCTCTGGCAATCAAATAAACATATATCAATAGTCACTTTTCAATCACGATCAAAACCCACCAACAATACCCAACAATGATCCAATTCAAGAAATGTTAACATCATTTGATCTTATGGTTGAAAACATTGAAAATATCTCCACCATAACTATTGAGGACAGTGATCAAAATCAATCCATGAATGAGCACTTTGAAGATATGTCTACCCCATCCAATGATTAAATCAACATTCATCAAGAGCCACTTTTTAGTGATCTATTTCAAGACGTGTTAACATTATTTGATCCTATTGACATAATCCACGATCCATTCACCAATGATCATGTTTCTCTACATCACTTAATGAATTAGAGGACATATCTCAGGAATGTATTCCAAAGCATGATCGACATCTTCTACCAAGGTCTAGCAATGGTCCTTCCCAAGAAATATTGACATCCTTTGACCTCATGGTTACATATATTGAAGTAATCCTCAACACAACACTAGATCCAAATCCACTCAAAGATCAAAAGGATATTGAGCTACTTCCCATGCCTAATGAAGATATTCAAGAACCTTCTATAAGCAATCCATCCTTTGAAACTGACCCATGTCAAGGACTTGATCCAAAGCATGTTGAAAGCAATTTTAAAATCAGTCAAGATCAATAATTTGTATCTCCAAGATACTACAATGATCTAATGGACACTCTCCTATCTATACAAGGTGTCATAAATGATGATCATATCCATATAGCACATACTCCTCCTTCTACCCATGAGATGCTTTCTTTGGATGGACACATACATGATATTCATTAAAAACAAGAGTCTCATACTCTTGACATCATTACTAAGGAACAAGAGGCTCCTACTCTTAACATTTGTACACATGACCAAGATATAGAAAAATATAGAGACATATTAGAAATGGATCATGAAGAAGGCTTCTACAGAAGTTGTGAATCAGAAACATCCTATGGAGGCATATCAAAAATAGATCATGAAGAAGGCTTCTACAAAAGTTGTGAATCAGAAACATCTTGTGGAGACATATCAAAAATAGATCATGAAGAAGGGTTCTACAAAATTTGTGAATCGGAAACATCATGTGAAAGGATATCAAGAATGAATCATGAGGAAGAATTTGATATTTCACAAGATCAGGCCAAAGATATCAATCATGGAGTTATCCAACATATGGAGGATCTGATCACTTATAAACTTGGATCACTTACCTTTTTTAGGGCATGCTATATTATCAATGAAGAAGTTATCACCTTTGAAGATCCATGATAGAGCAGAGAAGGATTAGCACCTTTTTTACAAGGTAAATCATATCCTATTGGAGATAAAATATTTGAGTAGATGAATTATCAAGGAAAAGGATTAGGTCTACATGAACAAGGTATCCTAGAACTAGTGTAGATTATTGGAAATCCTAAGTATCAAGGTCTTGGTTATTTGAAAATTAAGGGATCTAAACATATTAGTGATACCTCTATAAAATTGGGGGCAACTATGTCTCAAGAAAAAGTCAACATAGGGAGCACGAAGAGTCCTTACAGTGAAACCAATGCCAATACTACAACCAACCATGTTATGAATCTTCATCCACCAATCAGCCCATCCATGAAATGGGACCAACATCAAAAGGAAGATTTGAAGAAAAGCACAAAGAACATTATAAAAAAATGAAGCAATCAAGCAAAAAGGATGAAGAAAATACAAATCGGTACCAAAACAAAATAAAGAAAATCAGCCCTCCAAAACTCCATTCTAGTCAAAGAAACTATGGGGAAAAATAAAAAAGGGAAATGTATCCATCAAAGATGTCTAGAAAAGAAAAGTAGAACTCTCAAGCGATGTATAAAGTATATCAAGCAATTGTTCCTAATTCCATGCACACTTCTGAATCCACCCATCATTGCTCATCTTCCCAAGTTTGGAGAGTGAAAGGTTCCAAACTATCAACCAATCTATCTCCTATTCCCAAACACACAACACCATCCACGCCTCCATGGATGATATCCAATTCTCACATTGACCATGTGTTGGCAGAAAACCTTCATCATAAGGATTCAAAAGACACTCTATTGTGATGTGTGTACAAAGACAAAGTTAACTCTGGTATCAACAAAGCATATTAAGAATCTCAAAAGTTGCATTCAAGTGTACATATCTTGGCAAAGCAAATTATTCAAGTAGGATATCAATGACACATTATGATAGAAGTATCTACATCGAAAACACCACGTGGTTCAACATGAGCTTAAAATCTTTTAGCAAAAAATCCAAAAAAAATAAAAAAAATTAAAAAATCCAATTTTTTTTCAAAAAATCATGAAAATAGTAAAAATAAAAAATTATCCTCCAATGAAAACCACTATGGTGGCACTTTGGATAGGTGCCATGATGAAAACCTATAAAAAAAGCATCATGTGTAGAATTGAGCATCTGTGTGTGCCAGTTTAGGTTGAAGCATCTCATCCCATCCATAATAAAGCCAACATTCCATTCATCCATGAACCATTTATCCAACCCATTTCCATATATCTACCTTATCTTGATCTTGATAAAATTTTGGTGCACACTTTACACTTGTAAACATCTTGACATGGGTTATTTTCATTGATCCTATCCTACCCAATGTTGTCTAAGCCATGAAGCACTATCCAAATTAGCATCCTTTATCTAAACTTGTCATCCTATCATAGGATAATCCTTGACACCCTTTGTGTGCTTACCATATCCATCCATCCATTCATCTATCCAAGAATCCACCCATGGCCTTTCAAACATTGCTAGACATTGGGGGAAAATATTTACATCTAGCTTCGGGAATAAATCTTGATCTATATCCTCCAACTTATGCGGTGATCCGAACATTGGAAAACATAAAATCAAATTTGTCAAAGAATTTGTGAGCAAAAAATTGAAATCACTAGCCCATGGAATATTTTAACAAGAATATTTTCCTTAGCAAGCTTTATCTTTCATCGAACATCAATCCAAACAATCAATATTAGTTACATCTAACTCGCACGTCAACATTACATCAAATAATAAAAACAATTTTGTTCCAAATGAAGCTTCAAAATACTGATCAATCAAATCCAATCTCAAGATATCCTTCCCAATCCTTGTGTTGCTTAACATTATCCTTGCATTGTTGTGTATCCTCAACAATGTTATCATCATCAATATTGATTAATCAAATCCAATCAATCCATCATCATCTTAGGATATCCTTCCCAATCCTCATGTTTCTTAACACTATCCTTGAATTGTTGTGTATCCTAAACAATGTTATCATCATACATCTATTAATATGGTCAATCAAACCTAGCTTAGTTTTCAACAAAATACAAAAACAGAGCACTGATATCATATCCATATCCAAATCATCAAATCATGCAAAAATAAAAAAGCATCCAAATCATATAAAAAACCAAAAAAATTCAAAAAAACAAAACCTAAAAACATTCAAAAAACACAAAATCCCAAAACATTCATAAAATCTCCAAAAATCCAAAAAAATTGAAAAACCTGAAAAATCAAATCTGCCTCAAAACATTTCAAGATTCCAAAGAGATCCAAATATTTGGAGAAAAACCCCAAAATGATCCATCCATCACATCTCGCTTTCACCCAAAATAATCATCACTCATAATAAATCACCGTCACTTTCACCCTTTGGCAAAACAATTGGAAGTAAGTCTAGCAGGTTCAAAAGTGAACATCCAATCATCAAAGTCTCAATTCTAGGTCAGTAAGTCAACAAAAAAATCAACTCAAAGTATCAATAGCTTATCATCCAATCAAATATCATCATCATCTATTAACGACATGTCTTAGGATGCATCCTTTCTACGATGGACATCAACATCAGACAACATCGTAGTTGAGTCTTGGCTAGCGGTATGAAGAACATTAGCTTGTTTGTTTACTTTATCTAGTATTTTTGACTTATCTTATTGCACTCATTCCAATGACCTCACAATGATGTCCAAACAAAGGGATTTAGAGAGAAAGAAAGGGGGCAATGATCATTATCTTTTTATCTGTTGTGCTTGTTGGATATTCCTTATAAAATAACTTCATTATGCAGGATTTTTTTGGTTTGTAGGGAGGGTGTTTTAGGTGTCTTGTTGACCACATAGGAAGGCTTTATTTTCTATGTTTTGGCCTGAGATGTTTAGAATATCTAAATTGCATTCCAAATAAGGTTCCATATGTCAAATGTGAATATGAGTACTCCTATTTGATTGTCTATTCAAAGTCCATCACACTAGGTACAACACCATCCTAGTTCTTTATACCTTGATGCATAGTACCTATGTGTTTTATCAAATATAAGGTAAATGGCCCTTTTAAAATTATGATTCTTGATAAGCAATACATCATCATCATCATCATCATCATCATATCTAATAAAATCTTAATGCTTCATGGACTTGTTGGGTCCTTTCGTCATCATTCTTTTCTTCTTATTATTCTATCTTTACTAACATTTCTATCCAAAATTGGTGTGTTGTATGAAAATATACACGAGGCTACCCATGGCCGATGACTATCTATACATCATCAAAATCATCTACATCAAATATCTAATCTTTCTAAAGAATTATATTTCATCCTCTGATCAATAGAACCACTCCTCTCATATTTTATTGTGATCTCAATCATAAAATCAAACATTTTTCACTTGATCTCTCGAGGGGGAAGGATACCAGCATAAGTCTTCTTGCTAGGGTTGTAATGGGGCATCTGAAAAATGATTTTTTTAAAAAATTTTGATCTTGGCAGCTTATTCTTTGAACCAACACAACATGTACATTGCTTCAAAGAGGGGAAAAATGTAGACACATAAAATATGTATATTGATCCTACACACCTGATCCTAATCTTACTAACATCATTTCTTCCTAAATCATCCCCTTTACTAATTAATTTAATTGAATTCAATTAAATCCATCATATTTCCTCTCTTAATTAAATAAATCAAATTTATCTGATTAAGTCATTCTCTTCCATTAAATAGATAAATCATTTTGTTTAATTAAACCTATAGTCTCCCTTTTAATTAAATAATTCACTTTATTTAATTAAATCTCTAAAGTCATATCTTTCAATTAAATAAATTAATCTTTATTTGATTTAATTTAACATCACCCTCTTTTGATTAAATAAATCAATCTTTATTTAATTAAATCTAAAATCATTATTCCTCTCAACTTTGATTTATTTAAATCCTAAAATCTAAGTTAAAATTGTCAAATCATCTAATTTCTACTTAAATTGATCAAATCATGATTAATCCTAATCCTAATCACTCCAATCCTCTAGATTTTTCAACTTGCACAATGAATCAATTTATTTGATTTATAAATTCATCAATTTCCATTAAAAAGGGCATCTTTTGTGGAATATTCTTCCAATTCAAAAATCCCTCCAAAAGGGATGAGTACTTCCAACAAGGCATTAAAGGCCTCTTACATGTCCTTTGCCTTGAGCCAAGTGAAATTTACCCCATTTATTATTCCCTCTAAACTTGTCATCTCAACAATTTCAAATCCACCTAACCATATTTATGTCCACATTCATCCAAATGTGCTCATTCCTCCTCCAAGCACATGTGGACAAGTGGCCTTCTCTCACTGATTGGTATTTTGTTCCACATTCACTGAAATCCTTCAATATTCCATTCTTCAAATCTATAAATAGAGGCCTCCTCTATTGAATTTGGATCCATCAACAAATAGCATAATCACTATAGGCATTTAGCATTTGATTTCTTATCATTTTTCATGTGTGCAACTTAGATCCAAATTTTTTGTCAACAACAGGTTAGAGAAAAGTATAAAGAAGACCTCTACCTTCTAAACCTTGATTCAAGTGTTCACAAACCCTCTATTCTAGAAAATGGAACCCTCACCCTTGTCCCTCCAATTCAAGCTCAAATTTTATACATTGGTTGCCCTCTATCTACATTTCTCAGATCTATAATTAGCTCATAAAAATCGGTATCACCTAACATACTTCCAATAGCCTATCCTATTGATGTTTTGCTATCAAAGAATATGATATCTCGCCAATCATTTTTGACTAAGCACAAGCTATATTTCTTGTGAGAACATCCAATTGAACTCCCCAAGGAAAATAAATCCTATGTATCATCAACAAGATGAACAACCTCCAAAGAAATCTTTAGCACTTCACGTACCCCTTTGTCTTTAATTTCTTTATTGGCAATGATAAAGTCTAATATAAACATGCTTTAAAATTGTCAACTGTAAGAATCTTAGAAGTCTATATATCTTTGTGAATAATACATGAGTTACATTTATGATTAAGATGTGCTAATCCTTTTGTAAAACCATGGGCTATCTTTAGATGACTATCCCAATCATGACATCCTTTAGACTTATATTTACCATGTTGCCATAAAATAGTATATTTCCATGTGGATACAGTCAAAATCGATACAAACTTATAAGATTATGACATTCTTGATTCTCCCCATTATTTATAGCTTAGTTTAAAATTAACACAAGTTGTGTGGGTGGTGATTATATAATATATTTATAAGAATTGGCTTACAATTCTCTTACACATTTATAAATAGTTGATATGATTTTATTTTTATTAGGAGGAAACCTTGCAAGTGACAACAAGGTTATGAAGTAGCACAAATGAAAATAGGTTTATGTCCATTCAATTCTTGTTGATGAGGAAGCTATTTAGGAGATGCATTCCATGAAATAACAAGCCATACAAAACTATGTGAAGAATATTTTATTTTTCCTTGATATTATGTAAAGGTATAATGTGTTATATGAGTGGTGAAAGGACTGCATGTTCCCATTATCAAGTAGGAAGAAATCATATACATGATTTTCTAATTTACACCTTGTAGTATAACTATACTAGGTAAAATGATGTGAGTAATGTTCACTAGTCAAGGAACTAGTTTATAAAATTTATAATGATATGTGTTTATACAATAGGCTACTAGCTAGTGCTTTCACAATATGTTGACAAGTGTCATATACATATGTTTCACTTTCCATGTATCCAAGGTTTTGCTAAATGTCATAGTTGTATGGTGTCAATTATTTGGTACAAACATGTAGAGTAAGTAATATTAGGTGTCAAATGTGTATGTAGTCAAACTAAACATAATGTTGTAGGTATATGTGTTTTTTATGTGTAGTTCATACACAATACAAAAATATTATAGTAGTTGGCAATATTATTGCATAAAAGTGTAAAGTCCTAAAGTTTCACAAGGTGACTAAAGAGTTTGTGTGTGTCTATCTTATGTGTAGTTATACAAATCTAGTGGGTTTAATTGTTAAATTCAACAAAATATAAGATTTTAGAAAATAAAATACAAACTCCAAATTGAATCACATATTCACCTCTAAAAGAGAAATTGTATAGACACAATAAGTTGAAGATATGATTCAAATTAAAATTCAATACCTCTTGATGAAAAATTAATATTCTTTAGCCAATTATTAAATGGTTGTTGCACATTTCCAACATCTAATTATTCTAAATTAAAAGTAAAGAAATTATGGATTTGAATCTAAATTTATAAATTTTTGATGAGATGGATGAATGGCTAGGATTTGTTCGTAGATCATGGGTTTTCCCCTAGTGATGGTGGAATGGATGTGGAGAGGTGGAAACTTACCTATTTTTATGAAGGTAATTAGGTAGTTATCTCATTTAATTAATGAGTTAACTAATTTGATCTAGATTGATGAGTTAACTAAATTAATTGATTTAACTAACTATGTTGATTGATTAGTTAATTATGGGGTGTAAATCATTATTATTATTTTTTATTGATAAATTTTGTATTTGTATTTATTTTAATATATGAATATTTGTGAGAAAATAATTTATTTAAATTAATTAAATAATAAAGATTAATTAATCATCTTGATTTTGATATAATGGATTAACTAAGGTAAGATGAATTATTTTAATGAGTGGATGGGTGATTATGTTGTTAGGTGTTGTGTTGAAAATTGTCACCCTTAACAATTTCACCTTATGTTTTTCCCCCCTATTTTTTTGGACTTAATTAAGCTCCTAATTTTCCAAATTATGTATTCTAGAGCCTAATTTTTACTATTTTACAAAGGATTGCAAGCATTAAATAAATGCAACCAATCATTAAATTTTCCCTGACTTTTTGTGTCCTATAAATTTGGGCTAAGACCCACTCACCCATGGGTGAATGGGTCTTCCTTCTTACCTAGGACCCAAATTCACTAATGTTGTTGGTGGAATTTTAACATCCAAAATTCAAATATGAAGTGTCAGCTTTTGGAATCTAATTTTTGAGAAATTAGTACAATTTCATATAGATACCTAGTTATTTTATCATTTGAAATCTAATGGAAAATATATGAGAAAACTTATGATCAAGAGCACTATTGAGAAATTCAGGAAAAGCATTTCAAAGCTTTATTCCAACAGTTCAAGATCCTAACATCATATCCAATTCTATGTGAGTTTATGTGTGTTCATGTTCATGTTTTGTGAAGGCTAACACTTGTTGTAGGTCTCCAAAGCATTCAAGTATTCAAGAAATGAAAGATATAAATACTTGAGGTGATGTGTATGAATTCAGTCCTTCAAGGAAGCCATTGAAGGGTGGTGAATTGCAACATTTTGTTCATTCATCATTCCTATCATTGACATTTCCATTGTGGAAAGTGGAAACACTTACCTTGGGCTTGAGTGAGGTAAGCCCCTAAAATGGCCCAAAGTTTTCTCCCTCTTTGAATGTGTAGGTTATAGGTTTGAGGAGGATCAATGAAAGTTGAAGGCAAAATACACATTTTTTCATTTGTTGTCATCAATGTTTTCAAGCTATAGAAACTCAAAAACATAATTTACTGACAACATTTTGACACTTCTAGAACTTGGAATCAGGAGCTCAGGTCTTGCATTAGAGGATTTTAAAAATAGTTTTAGGACCCCTTATTAAGGACTCATTCACCCAAGGGAGACCCAGTCCTACTACAACACTCATAGCTAACTTATGGTGATAGGTACACATCATCTGACACTTCCTAGATCCACATGGAATCTTTAGTTTCAATTTGCGTATTTCTAGAATATTTCATTTTTTATACTAGGTCATATATTTAAATTAGGTTGATTATTCCAAATCATTTTAAATTCATTCCTAAGACTCAAAAGGATTAGATCCAAGTTTGATTGGCTCACCTTTAAGTTTGAAAGTCAATCTATACACCTTGTGGATTTTCATCCTAAAGAAACTTTTAAAAAATTGGAATTGATCCTAGGTTCTTTGCATTTAGAACATCATTCATCACTATCAACCCATTTTTATATGTTTTAGGTGTTGATATGGGGGAAAGTTAGTATTGAGATTAGAAAATGTGAGATTTCAATGTTTATAATTTAGCCCTATTTGAATGACATTCTGATTGTAAGAATCAATGTCATTTCAAAAAATATAGATAAAAGTGCTTGGTGGCATGACATTGGTGATACAGGATGCACCAAGCATCAAATATTAAGGATTGATTGATTGGGATTGAAAGATGGATTTGATAGCCTTAAAATTTTGGATTGGATGAAGAGATTGAATTGGATTTTTGGATGCTCCCTTGAGTGGATGGGTGTTTCAAGAACATAGATATACTCTTGGAATGGTTGAAACTAATATTAGTAAAGGGGTGAATAGCTATGTAATTGAGTGACAAAGGAAGGGATTGGAAATCATGAAGAAAGAAAGTTAAAGGATGAATTTCTATGAGAAATGGATTATGATAGAAATAATTAAATATTGATGAAGAGAAGGATAACTATTAGTATATGAATGATGGTATAGGTGAGTGAGATAAAAATATATAATTAAGGGGTGGATTAATTGATATGAATGAATGGGGAGGGGATGATGGATTTATTCAATGATTATAAATGTGTCAAGGTTTTAGAAATGAAGTAATATGATATTATATAACTAGAGTATTTGAGTAGAGTGATGCAGGAGAATCTAGGGGTACTAGAAATCTTGCATCACCAAAAATATTATTATTTTAATTTGTTTTATTTTTAATAAGGGCTTAGGAGTTAGGAGAATAAATATTTTGATTTGTAACTTTGTAATATTCCTTCTGGAAAAAAAATTAAATATAATTTTTGAGGAATTATGCTCTAGTAAATGTTTCAAAGGCATAAATGGTGGATATTCCATTTGGGCATCCCATTTCTAGGTGGGACCATTTGGTTTGCATGTTGTTGCATATTTGGGTTGTAATTATGAGATCCAATCATGGTAAATTGGGCATAACCTTCTCATTTCTGATCAAAATTGAAAAATTAAAAATGTTTTGGAAAAAATAGAAAGGGGGTGCACAAAACCCAGAAATGGTTTTAGGAATTCAAAATAGTGATGGAGCAATGATAGGTGAAAGTGACAGGTATTTTTATTATGGTTTTGGCAAACCATAGTGGTTTTCCTCGTTCATAATTTCTATATAATGATGCTTGCTCATTTGGAGAGGGGGCTTTTGGAGAGTTGTGGTTGTATATCTAGATGGTACAAGAATGAAGCTAGAATGTTGAGTTGCAGATTTTTATTTGAAAGGGAGAGTCTCCCTTGTCACCAATGGTATCAGAGTGGGTTCTTGAGCATGCAGAAAAAAGCACCGATATGAGGAAGTTTATACTAGGACCTATGGTAGTGTGTGTATGATTTATGTGTAGATAGATTGCCAAGCGTGAGGCAATCTATACATGAGAGATTGAAGATTGAGAGTGTGTGGCAAGTGTTTGAAAAAATTCCAAAGAAAGGAAAAACGTTTGCCATAGTTGTGTATGCAAGTGAACATGAAGGAGAAAATATTGTAGAAGTATGCTTTGAGGAAGGCATTGAGAAAGAGAGTGAGGAGGAAGAGAAAAGTGCAACAAATATCAAAGAGGTTGTAGAAGCCAAAAAAGAGTTGAGTACAATGGAGAACATTGAAGAAGAGGACATCGAATTCGAAACAGTAAAAGATGAGGTAAAACTTGCATCTTGTGAGTTAATTGGTGATTTTGATTTGCTTATGAATTATGTGAATGAAATGGGTGAATATGAGGAAGCTGAAAGTTTTGTTGCAGCAATAAGGAAGAGAGGAATATCAGATTTTTATGAGGCTAGAACCAAATCTGATTTATGTTTGAATGATATGATGAGTTATATTGAAGAAAGAATTACAGTAGTGAAATTTGTAGCAGAAGGCAATGAGGTAAAATCAGATTTTATTTTTAATGTATACTTTGATGAGGACAAGAATGTAAAAATGGATTAATTTTTTGTAGAAATGAATCAATTTGAGAAGATAAAAATTGAGAAACAAGAGGTGAAGGTAAAAGAGGAGTTTGATAAAGAGATTTGTAAGAATGCCAATTTGTTGCAGGATAGAAAGGATGAATATTTTGATTGTGTTACTGACATTGAATTTGTAGCACTAGTTATGGAACAAGGAAGTGATATAGTTTCATGTCTTGTAGAAGGCATGAAAGAAGAAAATAAAGTTGAAGATAAAATAGGTGATGAAAAGGTAAATTCAAATTTCATTAAATTTGAGAATAATTAATTTCATGTCTAGATGGACTAGTTAGTGAATTCATATGAGATGGTTCAGTTACAGTTTGTTAGAGATGATTGGTATGCAAAGAAGGATTTTTATGGTTTTTTAGAGTTAAGTGCAAGTGAAAATTGGTGGAGGTGGATGGACTATGGTGGGTTGAATCCCACAAGATAGGAGAAGAATGTGAGATACATTTGAAGGAGGTGGTCGGGTTATGGTAGATCTGATTACACATCGAGGAAGAGGAGTAAAGATAATAGTTGTTAGAGGAGGAGGTTTCTTGTTCCAACTAAGTGTTGGAAGAGGAGAAAGAAGAATTAATTGTAGGTACCAATTTCAATAATGGAGTTTTTTGAGGATTGTTTTCAATTTGAAAGGGTGGTACTACCACTCAACTCCATTTGTGAATCTATATTCACAAAATTTTTCCCACCCTGGGTGTTTGATGCAGGAGCATATAGGGGTACTATAAATATTTTATCACCAAAAATATTGTTATTTTAATTTGGTTTATTTTCAATAAGGGCTTAGGGGTTAGGAGAATAAATATTTTGATTTGCAACTTTGTAATATTCCTTGTGGCAAAAATTGTAAATATAATTTTTGAGGAATTATGCTCTAGTAAATGTTTCAAATGCATAAATGATGGAATATTCTATTTGGACATCTCATTTCTAGGTGGGACCACTTGGTATGTATGTTATTGCATGAATTTTCATGTTGACCACAAGATTTTCATGTTGTTACATGTTTGGGTTGTAATTATCAGATCCAATCTCAGTAAATTGGCCATAAATTTCTCATTTATGATTGAAATTAAAAAATTCAAAATGATCTGGGAAGCTAGAAAGGAGGCATACACAACCTAGAAATAGTTTTAGGAAATTTAGAAGAATGAGGAAGTAGTGATAGGAGAAAGTGACAGGTATTTTTCTTGTGGTTTTGGAAAACCATAGTGGTTTTCCTATTTTTCAATTTCTATATAATGATGATTGCTCATTTGGAGAGGGGGGATTTTGGATAGTTGTGGTTGCATATCTAGATGCTTTTGGAATGAATCTAGAATATTGAGTTGCATATTTTTATTTGAAAGAGAGAGTCTCCCTTGCCATCATAGAGGTACATACTTGGAAGCTACTAAGAGATTCTAATGTTCTTGAACAACATTTTTTAATTTTATATAGATATTATGCATCATGATATAATGGACTATGGTGATAATGTGCCATATGTGTAGAGGACTGACTCAAAATAGTAAATAAAAAAATGAAATAAAGAAAATACACACTTAAATGTATGAAAGACAATGATAATGAAAATGAATAAAGACAAGACTCATACCCTAGAAATCATAACCTCAAGACATAATATATTATAAATGATTATGGTGTCCTTGGGGAAGTATACCATGGGAACTAAACCAATAATGATAAATTTAACATATCCAAGTTTCCTCCCATCCTCTAAGTTTTTAATATCATGATAGTGATGGTGATAGGTTAGTCATCCAAACCATGATGAATAAGCTAACCAAGGATCCAATATTTCCAATATGATATTATGCCATTAATTTTATTCTTGTGATACAAGTATTACAAGTAATAAGGGCCATGCCTTGAGAGGTACAATGATATCATAAAAAATGAAGGACCAAAGGATGCTAATGCTAAAAGATACATTTCATAATGTTATATTGGTGATAGGGAATGTCCTAGATGTTTTTTGAAGCTTTGATCAAGATGTTGTCCTCTATTCTACACAATATTCAAAGGATAGTAGTGGGTAGGTGAATGGATGGATAAAGTCAATGCCCCAAGTTTGCAAGGTACTTATAAATAAGAGGACTCTTGATTTCCATACATGATTCTTGTGAATATGTTTTCATTATGTTTCTTTCCAAAGGCACCATAAAATGGTTTTAGCATAGGGAAATATTTCTCTTTTGGTTGTTAGATGTAACACATGCGAATAGGTTTTTATCACGGTGACTACCCCAAGGCACCATACAATTAATTTTCACCAAGAGTTATACTAGGTGTTCATTTTATTAGATCTTGTATTTCTTTTAGTGATGACATGTGACATACATAATTCAGACTCTTGACTTTATACAAAGTTGGATTTTTAAAATTCTAGGTAAGGAAAATATTTAAACTCTAGACTTACTTAATAAAGGAAATGTTGTGACCGTGGACTTTGCAAAAAATAGGACTATGCTATGACTCTTTATCTTGATTAAAATAGGACTAAATTGGAAATTTGGACTTGGTTTATATTATGATTATTGGAGTTGGTGGAAAATGGGATTGCATTATTATTATTATTTATCTAGTGTATGATGAGGCTAAATTTTTCCTCATTAATTTAATAAATAATGTACCTTATTTTATTTGTCCATGACTTGTTTCATTTTGAATTAATGTTTTCTTAATAAATTATTCATTGTTTGAAATGAAAATAAATTACATAACTTTGGTTTACTAATTGTTGGTTAACAAGATGTAATGTTCATAATTTGTTATAAAAAAAGTCATGTTTTTATCAAGTGGGATAGTTTGGTAATTCTTTGAGTTCAACCCAAAAAATTGTATACCCTTGAAATTTCACATTATATTATGTAATTTCTTTCATGTCTTAGCCTTCTCCCTCCCGATTCCAAAGGTTTAGAGTCTTTGGTGTTATTTTTCCTAGCCTTTGTGTTTCATGTGTCTTATTAATCTTGTTCCTAGTGTGTGGACCTTTTTTTAGTCTAAATCATTTGGACATTAGAACTTTGTGTAGATGTTTTTGTTGGGTAGGACAATTGAGAGCGGGGGTGAATTAGTTGTCACGGATTATAACCTTAAATTCAATTACCAGAACTAACACATAAATTGATTAAGTGATTAACCATCAAATGCCAATGCAAAAACATAATAACACCAAATTTAGATGGAAAAACCAATGAGGGAAAAACCATGGTGAGGATTAACTCACACTATAGAGTATCAAAACCGATTACAAAAAGGATCACTACCTAAAATAAGGCTCACTTCCTGAGATAAGGCTCATTTCTTGAAATAAGGACTTGTTGTCCGAGCTCATTATCCACAGGGATAGAACTTGGAGGGTTCATTGCCATAAAGATACAAAGAAGACAAAAAAGACATGTTACAGAGAGACAACAATCCCAATGCAACAAAGGATTCCACCACAATCACTGATAAACTTGCATGAATGATAGAGTTTTCCTTCTGCTCATTGCATCTTGAAACTCAACATTAAGCTTTGCAATGATCAACCACACACATAACACATACTTTTAGAATAAAATCAAAGTCACGTCAACTCTTTCACCTATCTTCTTTCTTATCTTATGTACAATTTTCATTGGTAGCACATTCTATATTTATACCATCTCTAACTATGAAAAGATACAAAGTCAACCATCCAACTTCAAATTCAAATTATGTCGGCACCAAAAATCCTAGGGTAGAACTAGAATGAGGGTGACCCAAACACATGCTTCACCGATAACCATAATAGATACAACATGCTTCATCAACTTTGAAGATAATGCTTGACACACGATCGACCAAACCAGTGTAAAACACATAGATCAATTAAGATTGATACTTCCAAATGTCGAAACCATCTTCAATAGAACCAGGGAAACACAACTATAGTACCATAAGTCATAAGACTTCAACAAAGAGAAATCCAAACCAGCAACAATTCTCTCAGACCTCAGCTAGAACATAGAAAAACATAGTTCACAAGTATTGGATCAACATCCTCAACAACTAAATACCTATAATCTTCTTTAAATATAATTTTCTCAATATCCTCAACATATACAGTCAACAACAACTAGTAGATAACCAGTTGATCGGTTGACATCAATGAAAACACTTTCATTCCTCTTTCCATTCTTGCAACAATCTCCTCCTTTGTCATTGATGGCGACACATGATGTGAAAAACCATCAAAGACACACACCAGTTCTGAAAATACTTCTCAAGATTTTTCCTTTTTCTTCTCCCCCTTAGAAGTTCATCTTCCTCATTACTTGCTTTCTCTTATTAGCTTTCTTTCCTTTTCACATGATCTCTCTCTTCTTCTTTTTTTCACATGCTTTCTCTCTCTTTTTCACATGCTCTCTATCTCCCCCTTTGACATAAATGACAAAGGAAAAATATATGTTCATTGAAACTTCCTTTGACATGAAAACATAATACTCATAATGACAACACTCTAAAACTACTTGCTCCCCATGAGAGGTAGCCAGCAAAAAAAATTAGTCCAAAAAGATAGAACCATGAATCCATCAGAGTGATGCATCTCCAAATGAATCTTAGTTTGTAAAAGAAGGGGCAATAACCCATAGCTTATCCTGGAGGTACTCAAAAGTATCTTTAGGAAGAGCCTTTTTAATTATATCCACAATCTGATCCTTTATCGAAACATACTCAAGCTTGAATTCATTCTCCATGACCTTCTCTCTCAAGAAATGATACCTGATAGATATATGCTTCATTATTGAGTGCATTACTGGATTCTTCAAAATGTTAATTGGACTTGTATTATTACAAAAGATAGAAATAGGATCATCATACAACATTGTGATATCCTTCAATGCCTATTTCATCCATAAAACTTGTGTACAACAAGATTCAACAACAATATACTCAACTTCAATTGTAGAAAAAGAGATTGTATCTTGCTTCTTACTCAACCATGCCACCAATCTACATCCAAGAAAGATTGCACCACCACTTGTACTCTTTCTGTCATCTATACTTTCGGCCCAATTTGCATCTATATAAGCACTAAGTGTAAATTCAGTGTCTTTAGGATACCATAATCTATAATCTAGAGTGTCATTCAAATATTTGAATATTATTTTAATTATAGTAACATGTGTTTCCTTCAGATCTTCTTGAAATTTAGCTACAAGACAAACCACATACATAATATCTGGTGTAGTAGCAATCAAATACAGTAGTCCACCAATCATAGATCTATACTTGCTTTGATTAGCATTAGGTGAATCATTATCTTTACCCAACTTGCAACCAATTATCATAGGAGTATTTACTTTTTTGGAACTATCCATCCCAAATATTTTCAACATCTCTTTCACATACTTAGATTGTGAAATGAAAATTCCTTTCTCTGATTGATTAATTTATTGCCCAAGAAAGAAATTCATCTTGCCAAAAATAGAAATTTCAAATTCTTTTTGCATCTCTTACACAAACATCCTACACATCTTTTCATTTCCTCCAAAGTTAATGCCATCAAAATATACAACTACAATCAAGATTTTGTCATTTTCAGTCTTGAAATATAAGTTATTGTCTGTCGTACCTTTGTTAAATCATTGCTGACTCAAATACCTATCTATCCTTGTATACTAGGCTCTAGGAGCTTGCTTCAATCCATATAAATATTTCTTTAATCTGCACACCACATCTAGTTGATCTATTAACTGGAATCCTTCCAGTTATTCTATGCAGGCCTCTTCTTCTAGTTCACCATTCAAAAATGTTGACTTGACATCTATTTGATAGACTTTGAAATCTTTATAAGCAGCTAATGCGAAGAACATAATTATAGCTTCCATTCTTTCTACCAGGGAAAAAGTATCCTAAAAATCTATACCTTCCACTTGTGAGTAGCCTTTATACACAAGCCTTGCTTTGTTTTTGACAACTTTCCTGTTCTGATTCAGCTTATTTTTTAATATCCATTTTGATCCAATGATATTTTTTTCCACCGATCTTGGGACCAGTTCCCAAGTTTGATTCTTCTCAATCTAAAAAAGTTCTTCTTGCATTGCTTCCTTCCAATGTTCATCCTCACAGGCTTCACTTACTGACTTCGGCTCAATCTCAGAGAATAAGCACAAATTTGCATTAGTAGCATCTTTTCTTCTAGTTAACACACCTTTTGTCTTGTCTCCAATAATCTGACTTTCTAATTGATTCCTCTGTACATATTTCAGTGTGCTAGGGGACATCGCTAGAGCATCTTCTTCTCTTTCATTTTTTTCATTCTCCTTTCTTGCTCATTTTATCCCGTTCTTCCATAATTTCTTCTATTCTTGCACAATAATGTTCATCAGACACATACCCATCAATATCAATATAATTCTTCACTATTTCATCAACCTTCTCATTCAAGCTTTCTACAATTTTCCTCAATATTTTATTGAAACATCTGTATGCCTTGCTTTTAGTAGAGTATCCAAGAAATATTCCTCAATCACTTCTTGCATCAAACTTACCCAAAGTTTCCTCATCTCTTATGATATACATTTTCTTTTGAATACCTTGAAGAATTTAATTATAGGAATTCTTACATGCCATAGCTCATATGGAGTCTTTGTACTATTTTATCTTGCCCGAACTTGACTGAATACATATACAATAGTGTGAATAGCTTCTTTCAAGTAAACTTTCAGTAATCCGACTTCAATTGTCATTTACCTAGCAACTTCTTGAACTATTCTATTTTTCCTTTTAAAAACTCCATTTTATTGAGGGGTTCTTAGAGCAGATAGCTGTCTTTTTATTCCATGCACTTCAGAAAAATATTGAACTCATGGGAGGTGAATTCTTTACCTTTGTCAGATCTCAAGCATTTTATCTTCAAATTTAATTCATTTTCAACCATAGTCTTGAAT
>CM021102.1:72344216-72378826 GCA_007115665.2 Sequoiadendron giganteum
GCTTTACTAGGAGACCGCCGATCAGACAACCAAATACTCAAAGGTTCCCATTCTTCAATGGTGTTTTTTTTTCATGCAATAAATTTGGTCACAAGGTAAAAAAGTGTAGAAGTAGAATAAACTGGTATGCTGGATCCTTCTCCAAACAATTTTTTGCATGCAAGAAAGTTGGACATAGAGCTAGTGAATGAAAAACTCAAATGATGAATTGGTTTAATGGAGGTAGAATGAATCAATCTTTTGTTGGCTAATACTATAATTGTAATAAGTTTGGAAAAAAATAAAATCAGTGCAGATCAAGGGTTAATGGAGGTCAAACAAATTAAAAAAATGTTATTTTTTACAATTGCAATAAACTTGGACACATTTCAAGAGTATGCAAAAGTAAAAGGGGAAAGCATTCTGATCTACTAAAGAAGAATGAAATGGTGAAGAAAATTGAAAAGGATGAGATTAAGCAAGAAATGAACAAGATATGAAAAAAGAAAGAAGATCCATAAATATCAAATGCATTTGTTCCCTCATCCGGTGCAGACAATTCCTTTGGGAATTAGACTCAGCATAGTCTTAGGGGGAGCTTTAACAAAACATTATTCAAAACCCCTAGATATTTGGCATGTAATCATTTGACATGAAGATATGTTGTAGAGAATGAGGAAACAAAGGTTATGCAAAAGGAATAGGAAAAAAATATGCAGGCATGATCTTTTATGGAGGAAATTAAGGTTTTTTAGTGCAACAGAATGGTTTTTATCATTTTTTTGAATTCTATCGCATTTAATATAAAATTAGGGCATCACATTGATCTATAACATGAAATTATAAAGTGTTTTAATCACTTGTGCATTTGAAGAAAGTGGAGAGCAAGTTGTGTAAACCCTAGTTCTGGTTTTTCACAAAGGAAAAACGTATTTTACTCTTTGTGCTATTGTGGGTTTGTGTAAATATTCTTTATAAAATCATTAGAGCTTGGTGTGTGGAAAAATGGAAACCCCTGTAGTTGTGAAAGTATTAGAAATACCTAGACCTTCCTATAAGAAATATTCTATGAAGGTTTTTGAAGACGACCCTTTGGGTGCCTTCTCATTGGTTCCTCATAGTGTCCTTCCCACTAAAGACACTAGGATGTATGTTCGAGTTTAAATTGAGGAATATGATCATAGAAAATTGATATACATGTGGTAGAATGATCTCACCAGGGATAATTTCTTGATAAAACTTGAGTATTCATATATTTTTGCAAAGAAGTTGGATCAATGGAATTCCTTTCCTAACTTCAACTCTGCTATTGATGATAAATATGTTAAACCAACTCTCAAAAAAATGCATGACAAGTTTTTGTGGACTAAAAGACCTCATATAATAACTAAGGAAGTAATTAAGGTGGCTACCAGACTCTGTGACACCAAATTGGTACTGGTGTTGATCTCTCTGAAGAATGAAGTGGTGATGGAGCTCACCAAAGCTATATTTGACAAAAAGGGCTCTTACAACGAAGCCTATTACTAATCCTATCATGAAGTATGCACCTATAATGATCAGACACAAGATATACTTCACAAATAGAGAAAATTTCATGTATGCTACAACAATATACACTGGTTATGACATGGTAGCTAATGGTGCTGACTATGATTTGTGTGAACTTCTTTGGTAGAAGTTGTTTGAGAATATGAGGATGTCAAAGGAGAAGAAATATGCATTTAATTTTGGCTCCTTGATTTTTTTTTCTATTATATTTTCTTAGAAGGCTTCCTGAAAGAGATGATGTGGTGGTTTGAGACACATCCAGACTGGTTTCACATCAAATTTTTGATTATTTTCATAATTTGGGGGATTTGAAGAGTTGAGATAATGCTCTAACAACATTCTTTGCTATGTTCAAAATCATCATGAATGAAAGAGAAAGGATTCTAAAGAAAGTTGCTGAGAGGTATAAGGATGATATCATATTTCATGTCTCCTTTGATGAATGCATGGTTTAAGCTATTGAACCCCAGACCATATGGATTCAACCTATAGGGTATGAGATTATTGAAGATTAAGATGAAGGCTATGTACAAGTTTTGTTGAAAATTTCGAAAGATATTGTGAACCTAGAGTTGACACATATGCAAAAAAACCTATGGAAGTTCACTTGGAGCATAGGAAACCTATGATGAGAAAGAAGGTAGATGAAATGCTTAGGAAGTATGGCTTCACTAATGAATAGATTGCACAAGGTAGGGCCTTGGGAGACTAGAAGGCTAGGGAATCATCAAGTCTAAGGAGATCCAATAGGATTGCTCCTTCAAAACCAACTTTTGGCCCTACAACAATGAAAATTGAACCCAACGCTCGAATCCTTTCAGACCTACTACAAGATCTAGGAAAAGAAAATAAGTTCCTTTAGTGGTACTTGTCAAGTGAGGAAAGAAGGAAAATGCTACAAAGGAAAAGAACCTCAACATTACTAAAGAATAAGATGAAGAGGATGAAGACCTTGCAAAAAAATTGGTAAGAAAGAAGAGAGGAAGCATGTCCTCTAGTGAAGGTGCTTTATAGGAAGAAAGTGTTGTTTCTAAGATATCTCACTATCGATCATCCTCTGAGGAAGATGAAGAATAAGGTTTTGGTGTTCATGTGCACACCAAATTGGAAGAAAAGAAGGCTAAAGTGTCAGCAGAGGTATCTCTAGACTAGGAAGAACAAAAAGCCTCTCTAGTGAGACCCGGTTCCCCTCTTAGATTATAGGCCTTAGAAAATAGCTTGATACACTTTTTTTTTTTTTTTGATGGAGGTTTCAGACCTGTGAGGCAGCCCAGGGGAGGCAAGAAGCCTATGAGCTTCCAACCAATGAAGGCCACCACATAAATGATTTAGCAACCCGATATGGGCCCACACATGCACCTCTTCAGCTTAGAGCCAAGGACTGAGGGGCATCCATGTCGCCAAATTCACCCAGGGCACGATCCTGGCCTCATCCCTTATGATGTCGGAGCCTTGCACTCAACAAGACTTGATCCCTGGTGGGCTCGTTCCAAACCTTTGAACTTCACCAGTAGACTAAGGGCCCATTGATACACTTTGAAGATATGTTGTGTCTTACAATAGAATTTATGAACAAGTAGGTAAGGAGGATATAAAAAAATTAAATCTAGCTATTATTTAGTATGTTATCACTTTGGAAGATAGTTGGGATTATGTTAAGAATAATTTGTCTGAAAAATTGTGGGAGGCCTTGATGAAAAGAAGATCAGAGGTTGTTGAACTAGAAGAGAAGATAAGAAATGATGCATTTAAGGAAATTGGGTCCTCTTTGACCCCAGATGATTTGGAAACCTTGAAGAAGGTTTGTTAAAGAATGTTCTAGATGAAGAAAAGGGTAAAAAAATTGATGAAAAGAGATGAGAAGCAAATAAAGAAAATAAGGAAAGAAACTAGAAAAGCCATCAGCGGCATGCCTGAGAAATATGGAATGCTTGGTGCACTCCCATCTAGTTCTGCACCTAAGTTAGGAGAAGATGTTTCTGTAGAGGTTAAGGAATACATTCCTTCTAGTACAGGTGATACCAACATTCCTCTAGATACAAATGATGTAGATATTCCTCTAGAGATAGGTAATACAAGTGTCCTTTTGGAAATAAATGTTACAGTTGATCCTCTAGAAATTGAGAAACAAAATGAAGAAAATTTTGAAGCAGAGAATCATGATGTTGTTCCTCTGGAGCATACTAAGGAAGAAAAGGATAAAGATGAAGGTAAGAGTGATGAAGGAGATAAAGAAGAAGGAGGAAATGAAGAAAATATAAAATAAAGGAAGAAGCAAAGGTAGAAGAAAAGGAATAAGATACAATAGAGGAAGAAGAAAGAAATGAGGAATCTACCAAGAAGAATGAAGAAGATCAAAGGTAGGTTGCAGAATGTCAAAGGTCCTCTAGCGAATCCTCCTTCGGTAATGATGTTTTGAAAGAATTGTTATCTAAGCAGATCAGGCTCTAGCCGAAAATTCCTCTGGAACTTCTAAAACTTCCCATGATTCAAGGCTATGTGGATCTAGATAAGATTTATCCTATTCATAAATTGGTGTAGGGGATTCATTGCATGCATCCAAAATAAGAGAAATTCTAGAAACACATCAAAAGGGAACAAAAATTATCGATGATTCCATCAAAGCTTTGTAGGAGGCCACACCCGGTACATCAATGGATACATCTCTCACTCCGATAGAGAATCTAAAAATTCTATTTGAATCCTTTAAGGAGTATTCCTTAGGACTTGGTGAGAAGACAAGGAAAGAAGTTTAAGAGAAATTGGCAGAGAAAAGGCTTTTGGCATTTCATGACAAGTGTGCTCTGGCACACACTAATGTTGAAAAGAGCCTATAATTTGTGAATACTTGTGATTCCAAAGAAAATACTATATTTTATTATTACATAAGGTAGCTAGACTCCACACAAAGCATCGAAGATCTCATGGAATCCATTGAGTCTTAGTTACAGCTATCTCCAATACATATAGTGCATCCAAAGATAGAGATAGGTCAACTTGGAATGCTATCTCTACTCACAAAGAAAAAATATTTATGTTACAGAAGCAGAAGGAAGATATCATCAAAAAATTTGGTCTACTAGGTGATAGTGTGAGAATGGAGTACACTTCAGTGGCCAATTATTTTGCTAATATAGAAGAACTAGATAAAATCAACCTGATTCCATGTACACCGAATGATGCAGAAGAAAGCCTAATAGAGTTGGAATCTCTAAATAGGATGTTGATATCTACTACGTAGAGTTGGGAGAATGGAAATACAACATGACCAGGTATTCTCAAGGAGATTCAAAGCTCACCTTCCTTCGGGTAATGCCTTTTTACACTTTTTTTTTGGAGACATTTTTTTGAGACCGTCCTTGTATATACATGTATATTCATATTTTATTGGACCACCTTGTTTCCTTGATGTCAAAGGGGGAGAGAAAAGGAGATAAAAGGGAGAGAGTGTTATGGAGAGAAAAGGGGAGAGTATTGTACATAGGGGGTTTGTAAATTCTTTTGGCACATGTTGCCATCAATGACAAAGGGGGAGATTATTGGAAGAATGAAGAAGAACATATCATTATGCATTATTTTTGTTTTCATTGATATCACTGTTGGATGTTGTGGTTGTGTTGCTGATATGTGCTTTTCATTTATTTCAACACTATTAGCATTGGTGTCTTGAAGGCTGTATATGTTGAGGACATTGAGAAAATTATAATAAATATGTTGAAGGTTTTCTGTGAAGCTGTGAAGTTCAGTGTGGTGGAAAATTTAGTATGTTGGTATTCAAGAGTTTCACTTTAAAGGGTTTGTTGCTGAGCCTATCTAGATTTTACTTTAGAAGTTTCAAAGGTTTGCATCAAGATTTGTGCAAGTTATGAGTTTTTGTCTTCCTACAATCATTCTATTACTATAGCTGATGTTTCTAAAAGAAGAGAATGTAATTCAGGTAATTTCAGTTGTTGTGTATGCTCGTGTGATTTTCATTGATGTTTCTAGATCATGCTCTATCCTTGTTCCACATCCGCATTGATTAGTGTGATCATGATCGAAGATTTTTCCATTGTGTGTTCGGGTTTTCATGTTCTTGTCTGACATGGTGGCTGTAGCATGTTGTGGATCCTAGTGGATTAATATTTTAATGTTTGGAATGTTCAAGGAAGTTGTTTTAGGTCTTCATTATGTTGTGACCGACTTCGGTTGGTGCACATTGATATTTTTTCATGAATTGGGCCGACAATTTGTAATTTATTTATTCTTTTATTTTTGGCCGACAAAGTTGTTGATGTAATTCCATGGATCGGATATATAAGAGCGATTATTTCTTCATTTTGAAGTGTGTTTGGTGTATTTGTGAGAAATGTGCAAATAAAGATCAGATCACTTGATTGCAGAGTAGAGTGTGAAGAAGTGTTTTTGTGCCTAATCAGAACTATCATTAGGCTTTTAAAGAAGCTAATTTCTTAGTCCAAACTCTTTAGATGGATTTAATCCGAAAGTTTTATGTAAGAAAATGTGTCTTCTTTGAGCAGCGAGCTCTAGGTAGTATGCTTGAATGCATGCACATTCCCTATTCATTTTTCTTATACTTTTAATATAGTATAACTTGTGGATTAACCTCCACTATGGTTTTTCCCCTAACAGTGTATCCATGCAAAAATATTGGTGTTATGTGTGCTTCAGATGTGTTGTTGGTTCATGCTTTCATTGTTATTTATCAAATCTATGGTTAAAGGTTAATAAGGTTAAATAAGTTGTAAATTCTGTGACAATTGATTCACCCCCCCCTCTTAGTTGTCTATTCTTATTTTTCCAACAATTTGTATTAGAGCAAGTTCCTCTAAAGAATTTTAATAGCTTGAGGTGATCCGAGATGGCATCATACAAGAAGGATAATCCTAGATTCGATGGAACAGACTACTCTCTGTGGAAGGCTAGAATGGAGTGTCATTTGAAGTGCATTGGTGATCCCTTTTGGAAGATTACAAAGAATAGATATTTTATTCCTTAGAATGGTCCCTTTACTTCTAATGAGATCAAAGAAGTTGAAACTAATATCAAGGCTATAGAAGCATTATTGAGTGGTCTGACTGATTCGGAGATGACAAATGTAATGGGTCTAAAAAAAACATATGAGATCTGGAAGAAGAAAGAAACATTGTATGAAAGAGATGCACAAGTGAAAGTTGCTAAGCTACAAAGCCTAAAAGGAAAGTGGGAAAACTTGAAAATGAGCGAAGATGAAAACATTATTTCTTTCATGCAAAAAGTAAATGAACTAGGGATGGGTATTAGATGTGCTAGTGGAATCTTGGATGAAGAAGAGATTGTAGCTAAAGTCCTCAGATCATTGCCTAATTCTTTCAAAATGAAAGCTCATGCTATTGAAGAACTCAGGATAGTAAAAAATGTGACAAGAGATATGCTAATTGGTAAGCTTGCTGACTTTGAACTAAGTGAATTTGGTGAATCCACTCCTAAGATAGAATCTGCATTCAAAGCTACTGTATCTAGAAGAAACCAACAAAGATATGATCCAGGAGAAAGTTCCAGAAAGACATTCAACTATGAAGATGAGATGAAATAGATTGAAGATGAAGAAAGAGTGTTAGAAGAGCTGGAAGAAATAATTGTGTAAAGAGAAGCGAGAGGACAAAGTAAGTATAAAGGAAAGTTTCCTATTAAATGTTTCTTTTATAATAAGATAAGTCATTTTGCATCAAGGTGTCCTGAAAGAGTTCCTAGGTTAAAACCTGATAAGCCTAGATTTCAAAATAAATGTTATTATGCTGAAGAAGGTGTTACTGATGATGAAACTGATAAAGAAAATGCAAATTAAGATGGATGCGTATTCATTGCTATCAAGGAAAATGGTCTAGTTTCCATTGAATCTACTAGTGATAAGAATATTGAGAAAGCTCTTGCAACCAGAATTGATTAAAAGGATGAGTGGGTGATTGACAATGGATGCTCACATCATGTGATCAATGACAAAAGCAAGTTTATAAGCTTGGAGAAATATGGCGACGGTGTTGTAAAATTTGGAGATAACAATGCTGGTATGATCTATGGCAGAGGCACTATTTATCTTGGTTGTAAATATAATACTGATAATGTCCTTTATGTTGAAGGATTGAAGCATAATATGTTGAGTGTTGGAAAAACAGTCAACAAGGGATACAACCTTCAGTTCAAAGATGGAAAATTTAGGATACTAGAAAGTTCTGGAAATGTAATTGCTTCAGGTACAAAGACAAGAGGTAACATTTTTCACCAGAGTGCTGCTAGTGAAAGTTTCTTAATTTCTCAAGTTGATGTAAGTTGGTTATGGCATAGGAGACTGTGTCATGTGAATTTTGATAACATTGTGAAATTAAGCTCCACTCAAGTAGTTAGAGATCTTCCTAAGCTAGTGAAGGCTACTAACACCATATGCACAAAATGTCAGATGAGAAATCATACTAGAATTTCTTTTCAGAGAAAACAACATCATTCTAATGGAGTACTAGAGGTGGTGCATACTAATCTATGTGGTCCCTCCAAAATTAGAAGTCTACAAGGAGAAAGGTACTTTATGTTGCTTATTGATGATTACTCTAGGATGATATGGGTTGCTTTCTTGAGAGAAAAACATGATGCATTAGAAAATTTCAAAAGTTTCAAAGCTATGGCCGAGAATGAGATAGGTTTAAAGATTAAATGCTTAAGGTTAGACAAAGGTGGTGAATTCACTTCCTAGGAGTTCAATTCATTTTGTGAAGAGCATGGAATCAAAAGACAGTTATCTACTCCTTGAACCCCTCAACGGAACAAAGTTGTTGAGAGAAAGAAACAAACAATTCTAGATGTTGCTAGAACTATGATGTTGGAAGGTAATGTCCCTCACATCTATTGGAGAGAAGCTATAAGCACTTCTGTATATACTATCAGCCGGGAAAATGTCAATGGTAATTCTGGTAAGACTTCTTTTGAGCTTTGGTTTGGTTGTAAGCCTACTATTAAATATTTGAAAATATTTGGAAGTAGATGTTATATCAAGAGACATGAAGATATAGGTAAGTTTGATGCTAGTAGTGATGAAGGAATCTTTTTGGGTTACTCTACTAAGAGAAAGGCGTACCGGTGCTATAATAGAAGATTGAGGAAAATGGTTGAAAGTGAAAATTCCAGAGTCGATGAAGACACTGCTAGATCATCTAGATACTATGGATATGATTCAGATGACCAACATGATAGTACTGATAATGGAAAGAATGCTCAGGAACAAAATCAAGTTCAAATTATTCTGCTGAATCAAGAGAGTCAAGAAGGAGAATCTAGTGGAAGTGCCAAAGAAAAAAAAAAAACTAGAAGTTTGAGAAAATCCCAAAGTTTTGAGGTATGTAAAGCTAAATCATTCTGAAAATCAGATTATAGGCGACAAGAACAAAGGTGTGCAAAATAGAAGAATAATTGCAGAAGATTATTGTTCGATTTCCAAGACTGAGCCCAACAATATCAATGAAGCATGTAAAGATGAATATTGGATGGAAGAAATGAAGGAAGAACTGATGCAGATAGAAAAAAATGATACATGGATTCTTGTTCCCAGACCTTAGGATAAAAAAGTGATTGGAACCAAATGGGTCTTTTAGAATAAGCTGAATGAACAAGGTGAAGTGGTTAGAAATAAAGAAAGACTGGTATGTAAAGGGTACTCATAGATGAAGGTATTTATTTTGAAGAAACCTTTGCAACTATTGCTAGAATTGAAGCTATAAGATTGTTTCTTGCTTATGTTGCTTTTAAGAACTACAAAGTCTATAAAATGGATGTAAAGTAAACATTTCTAAATAGTGAGCTATAAGAAGAAGTATATATTGAGCAACCACATGGATTTCAACTAATTGATAAAAAAGATATGGTTTTCCAATTGAAGAAAACACTCTATGGACTCAAGCAATCCCTTAGAGCCTAGTATGCTAGAATGGATAAATACTTGTTGAAGCTTGGATTCAATAAATGTACTGATGATAGTAATCTGTATTTTAAGATGGATCAGGATAAAGAGTTGATTTTTGAAGTCTTTGTTGATGACATCATTTTTTAGGGTGATGATGACTTATGTATGAAGTTTGTCAAGGAAATGAAAAGTGATTTTGAGATGCCAATGATTGGAGAGCTAAAATTATTTTTGGGATTGTAAATTACTTAGTTAGATAATGGAATCTTTATATCTCAGTCCAAATATGTAAGAGAGTTACTAAAAAAGTTTGGCATGGAAGACTCAAAACCAGTTGGTACTATAGACATGGAAAATTGACCGACACACTTGATCCTAATTACTAGCATCATTTCATCCTAAATCATACTTTCAGCTTATCATCACTTTTCATCTCTTAATCAGATAAATCATTATTTATTTAATTAAGTCATTCTCCCATCTTTTTATTAAATTAATCCTCTATCTCTGTTCATTTAAATAATTCATTTTATTTAAATTAAATCTCTAAAGTCCTCTTATTAAATTTAATAAATTAAAACCTTATTTGATTTAATCTAAGATTACCCCTTTTAGTTAAATAAATCAAAAAATTTATTTAATTAAACCCTTCCTCTCAATTTGATTTAAATCAACTCATAAATTTAAGTCTAAATTGTCACATCTCCTAATTCCTCATTAAATTAATTAATCTTTGATTAATTTAATCCTAAAATATGTCACATTCTTTAGAGAATGCAACTTGCACAATAAATCAATTACTTTGATTTATTAAATTTCCTATTTTCTCTCAACATGGAATAAGGGAGGAATATTCCTTCAAATTTGAATTCAAATTTAAGTTGATTTGTCCTTCCAACAAAGAATTCACTCCTCTTACATGTCCTTGTGCATGGAGCCAAGTGGCATTTACTTCATTCTTTCTTCCCTCTCACATGTCATTTCCTCAATTTCAAATGCCACCTAATATCATTTATTGGCACATTCATCAAAATGTGCACAACCTTCATCCATTCACATCTTGACAAGTGGCACTTGGCCATTGGATGTTAAATAATCCCACATTTCTCAATTTCACTCTCTTTTCCAATTTGGAAATCTACAAATGAGAGACTCTTCCTCTCATTCTTCATCCACAAATCCAAGCAAGTCTACTATCCTTCATTTCATCCACAATTTGAGCAAAGTTACTCTCTTCACATTGAGAGCTAATTTTGTCTACTTCATAGCAAGTGTTCATTATTTTTATGGTTTCATAGCTAGGTTATGCCAAAATCTCATCAAGGAGCTAAAACCATCACAAAATTATCATCAAGCTTACAAAGGAGTTGGGAAAGGGCCAATTTCTACACATAATTGGCACCAATTCCCCCATGGGATCAAGTGTTTGCATTATTTGAATTAGGATTTAACTTAGTTTCTTGTTTGTTTTTCATTTCATTTCCTATTTTGAATATTGTAGATGGATTTCATGGGGAATCCTTGTTCTTTCTTGCATTTGAATGTAACATTGTGTTTGTCTTCTATGTTTGTGTAGGTATAAGGATTGGGGTTCACATTTTGGCACTAGAAGGAGGGCTGATTTGGAGAAATTCATCACGTTTTTCCAAAAATCCATGGTTTTTTGACATTTTTTTGTGCCTATAGGAAATTGCACTGCTCACAATCCCACAACGCCATATTGCACCACTGTCAGACAAATAGCACTATATTGCACCACTCAAAATTCCAAACTCTAGCACCAGAGTCTTCCCGCCCACAAATTTTGAATTCACAAACTGCGCTACCAGTTTCGAAACTCCAAACTATGCCATTGGGCTAAAATAGTGCCACCTTTGCACTCTCTATCCTACCACAGAGCTCCTCTCTTAGTCACATGCGATGCTATATTGTGGTGCCAGAGTTTATAAAATCCATCGCATTTGCTAACTGCACAGCTGGGTGACAGTAAAAAGTTCAAATTTAATTTTTTGACATGTGTCTTTTTGTTTTCAGCTTTTTGACCTATTAACCTATTTATTGTCTTTGTATCTCCTGGTTTTAATCATTTTGCAGCTTAGGGAAAGAAGGAAACCAAAGTGGAATTCTACATTATGCCCTTATTTTCATCTTATACCAAGTGTTTTTGAACACTTTAGTGTTGATTAACACTCTTAGAGAGTTCTCAATCTCTATTAAGAAGTTTTTTATCTTTCATGCTTTAGGGAACACAATTTATTTTTGGGCCATAAAAAGAACAATACAAATTTTCTTTCAAAGTTTGCAAACAAAAGGCTTAAAAAGAATTTTAGGAAAAACTTACTAGAGTTGGTTTTTGGATTTAATAATTGAACAAGGAAAATCCCACATTTGATTTGGTGCTATAAAAAGAACTCACTTTTTCTTTGTGGACTTAAAATGAACAAGTGTTATTTTGTTTTGTAATTATTTA
This sequence comes from Sequoiadendron giganteum, assembly GCA_007115665.2. Lineage (NCBI taxonomy): Eukaryota > Viridiplantae > Streptophyta > Pinopsida > Cupressales > Cupressaceae > Sequoiadendron > Sequoiadendron giganteum. The sequence continues at coordinate 72,356,147 of CM021102.1, forward strand.
CTCAAAATAATACCATCAAAAGGATGTATGCGCTTCTCTCGCACCTCATGGTGATCTTGAGAATCAAAAGGCCTTTTGGTGATCTTAAGTTGACTAAAGAAATTACCTCCACATTTCATTTTGGGATTAAAATTGAACAAAACATCTTGCGACTATGGGTAGGCCTATTGCATGTGTTCTCCCTTTGTTTCTAAATGAAGGTTGATCAAACTACGAATATGTTTTCTTGCTTTTGTTTATCTTAGAGGGTCTTCCTTGTGGGAAAAAGTACTCACCCAAGGGAATGAACCAACCGGTAACATACTAAGGACAAGTGTATTTCCAATCAGGATATAAAAGTGGGTACTGGAACAAAAGCGAGTATGACGTGATTGGCTTTGACGAGAAGGGAAAAAATGGTCTCTCACCGCATGGGTCAACTCCTATGAAGGGAAAGTCTGAATTAAAACCCTTGTTTAGCAAAGGCCAAATCCTTAACTATTTTGTTGGTACAAAAGGTCATGTCCTTTGAAGCCACCCCAAGTATACATGTGGTTTTGTTTTAGAGATGAAAAGTATGCCATGCGAGATTCATGTGTGGTCAAGCATCTAAACATCCGCACTGAATATGCGCAACTGGATTTATCAAAGTGGGAATTCAACAAAATATTGTCTCTTCATCCTAGGGTTGTACATGTTCTTGGAAAAAAATAATACATTACTTGGGTCTCAAAACATTTGAAAATGAACATTCACAAAAGGCTTCCAAATTTCAAACCCTTTGGAGGAAACAAATATCTTTTGATGAATCTAAGTGCTCTTGCTTACCCTAGGGATTATATCCTTAGAGGTTTCTAAGTACTTAGGTTTAATCATCATTTGTTTTCACTAAAGTCAAGCTAGAAAATTGTGCTCTTGAAACCTTGACTTTCACATAATGGACCTTGTGGAATGAAAAGGAATTGAGGCATAGAAATTTAGTTTGAAATCATAATCAAGAAATTGTTTTTTGATAAAAGGAACTCATTAAATAAAGATAAGGACAATTGGACATCACACATGTGTTCTCTCAAATTATTTCCCATAAAATCAAAATCCAAAAACCAAGGTTCAAGAAGCTTAGTCCAAAGGCCTGTAAAGAGCGTCTTGAAATGATTCTTGAATTTAGAGAAAGATTGGTATATAGTTTCTACAAGAAGGCTTCAAAGAAAAACCCAAGTTTGTATGAGTTCTATTATCAAAAAAATCCAACTCTTTTTCAAAGGTTTTCTTTTCTCACTTAGAAGTATGGCATGTTCTTCAATACCGAGGTCTTGTAAGAAAGAGTCTTGTCTAGGTCAAGTCTAGGATCAAAATTTTTATTCTCATTCATCTCTCAATAATCAAAATCAAATCCCATTTCACCAACAAACTCTTGAGAACTTTGAAACATTAGTCATGCTTAACTTATAGGAAAAATCATTATCACCTTGTTTGACTTAATAAACTTAGTCAAATTATCAACCCTCTTGAGAAACCTCTAGGATAACACAACTTCCCAATGTTTACAAGTTCAAAATCACTTGATTTTGGCTTAACACGCTTAGTCAAATCTCCCTCTTATACAAGTTTTCTCTAGGCTAACACAAATTCCTAGGGTTTGCAAGTTCATTATCATCTTGTTTGGCTTAATGCACCTAGTCAAACTATCCTTAATCAAAATTAAATCATTTCAATCCCTAAAGAGTTTAACATCTTCCCAAAGTTATTCAAGAGTTTCATTTATCTACATCATCCCTCTCCCATTTATCTCATCCCCATAATCATTTTTGATCCTTAGAATTTCCTAGTTCTTCTCTTTTGTGCCTAGATCAAGATCAAACAATCTATTTTATGGTTCAAACAAGATATCAATACAAGAAGAACATGGAAATCACTAAAGAAGCATCAAATTCAAGTGACGTAAGTCAAACAGCTCCGAAGAAGAACCTAGTGGAGTGAAGAAACCCTCCAAACAAATCATCTCTACCATCACAAAACCCTCTAGAGGAGGGTCATATAGAGGACATCACTATTGTTTGGCGTTTCTGCACAACAATAAATTAGACAAAATAAAAGTTATCCTATCTCTCTTGAAAGGTTGATCTCTATGAACAAAGAGATAACCCCAAGGTCTCATAGGTGTCAGGTTATGATAATGCAGTGGAACAAACTCAGTGATAAAATGTGAAAATGCTGGTAATCACAAGGGGTCTTACATACAAATGCCGGAGGCTAGAAACTCATCACATTTTAAGATATGGTGATGCTTTAACTTCAAGTTCTAACCATTGAATAAAAAAAATAGAAAAAGATAGGGTTTCAGAAGTTCTAATTGTTAACACTAATTCTAAGATTAATCATGCAAATGATGAAATACCTAGAATTGTCCAATCCCTTAAACTAATTTCCATTCGGCCTAGGCTATACCTGCAATCTTCTAAGGTGTTAAATATTTTCAGGCTGTGGGCATTCATTCAATAGGACTGAATGAATATCTATAGTTGAACTAAGAACATGAAGATGAGGTACAAGTTGACCTTGTACAACATTCCCACAATCAAGAAGCTACTCGAAGTATGAACCAGGGATTGCTACAACACTCCAAGCACTAAATCACAAACATTACTAATTAAACCTGAGATATATCCAAACATTTCCAAGTGATTTGAAAGATTGAACAAGAAACATGCAAGACTATCCAATGCAAAGGAGGTACCAATCATAACATAATGTCTATACTTTGTATTAATTCATCATATAAGCAACAATTCTGGTTTGTTACGGTACTTGCCTGAAATGTGAAAACTAACTTATAATCTTCTAACAAGCTATTCTACTTCTAAATCTACTGATTACAAGTCTTTTGACTTAGTCTGTTAATCTAGATCCAACCTAACCAATTCCAACCCAACCGAACCCTTACAAAAGAGGTTGAGTGCCATACTTATAGAAAAAAATGCCCGTGTGAAATAGAGTTAGGGTTACAAGAGCTCAACCACACATCAAATCTGCCCCGACAACCAACAATAACCCGCCATCAAGCATTGAATGCAACAAGGACCCTCACCAGATCAAACAAGGACCACACAAGGTCAGGGGAATGGATCCTCGAGCCACACCCACCAAAAGAATTCACCCATGCGAACAACATCTCACACGAAAATACTAGCATGGAACACTAGCCACCGATCAGACCCAAGCTAGGGAAACAAATGACCCAGATTACAAAACTAGATTGAGCCCCTTCAGATCATGTCTACCAGCCATTAATGGCCACCAACCAAATTGACCTTATGTGTGACACTGGGTTTCATGAGAGCAACCACAAAGTGCACTTGACTACACCCACAAATCTCGCAAAATATTCAAAGTACAGCCCAAAAATCCCATGTCGATCCAACCTACAATCAAACAAACTGCCATTAATGCTTAACACATCATCAAAATCCAAGCAGGTCAACTAGAGTTCCTAAGGCAAGAAAATCAAGCACAAACATAGGTGGAGGCGAAACCAAAGACAGGCGGAGGCGGAGCCATGAGCAAAACAAGAATAGATACACAAGATAGGTAGAGGTGGAGGCAAAACAGGAACTAAAACGGGAACCAGATAGAGGTGGGAACAAAAGCAACCCTAGCGGTAGTGGAGGTGGAATGGGAATAGGAAAGGAACTAAGAAATTTGCCAAATTTGAAAGCAAAATTCCATCCCGGTCCTGGCCCCGACAAAATGACAAAAAAAAAAACCGCAGAAAACCTAAGGGCGGAGAACCAACTCGAAGGCCAAAGGAAAACAAAACAATGAAAAAAATGAGAATGTGGGAGGTGGAGCCAGAATGGGAATGAAGAAGAAATCGAGAACTCTGCAAAAGTTCAAGTTTCAGATCCATTCCTGTTCCACCTCTTACAAGCAAAGGAAAAAGTGAACCAAGGAAAAAATGAGGAAAACCAACCCTAAGGATGAAAAGAAACCAAAACAAAAAAGGAAGCAAAAGAGCGGGAAGCAAGCGGAGCCAGAATAGGAATGAAGATGGAACCGAGAACTTAGCCAAAGTTCAAAGTTCAGTCTCATCCTGGTTCCACCTGTGGCGTTAGAAAGGGAACAAGGAAGACAAGCGAAAGCCAAGGGAGAAAACTAACCCTTAGGACCCAAACAAAAGTACCAAGGGAGAAAATAGGAGGCAAAAGAAGACCAGCCCAGAGAGGACATCCATAAGACCTCAAAACCACTAGGAAATAAACACAAAGGCACCCCCCCAACCAAGGCAAGCACCAAAGACCAAAACCCCAAGATTTTCAAAGATAAGCACAAAAGAGTGGGAAAGCCACAAAAGTGGGCCCAAAAGGTAGGCCAAGAGAGGGTCCCCACTTTTAGAGGGGCGTGTGTGTGAATATGCACAACAAATGGTGACTCCATTGGGGAAATGCTCCAGAGCATTTTGATGACAAACTGGCATCATGAACTTAGAATCCCCGATTTCGTTTCGAGCAGCAAGTTACAAATAGACAAGGTTTCAGACATCACCAACAAGCCGACCTTTCATGTACAAGGGTCAAAGTGTGTGCATATGCATTCCTTTTCCTTTCCCGAGTTGCAACAAGGACCAAATTCAGTATGACAAGCCTACCTAAATATTCCAACTCCAAAAGCAACCTAGATAGAGCCTCACTGTCGATCAGGCATCCATAGCCCTGGTGAGGTTATCACCATGACCCTCCCTAGCATAGCTCTACTACCAACCAGACATCCATAGCCCTGGTAGAGATACTAGGATACCCTTGAAAAGGTGAAATTTTTTTATTTTTTCAATATTTTCTTTTCTTTTGATATTCTCTTTTGAGAATTTCTTTTAAAGCTTTACTTCCACCGTGTAGGAAATGAAGCCCACACTCAAGCATGAGAACCACAGTGGCATTGGAGCAAAATTTAAGATTTTTCACCCAGTCATACCTCGTAAAGACCATATGCAAGCTCAAAATTCTAAAGATTTTTGTGAAGATATAAAACCCAAATGCATTCCAGATTTCAACTTAGTCAAGTGACACTTACTCCCAGCCCATGCAACATCAAATGAAGGAAATCCACCAGTTTGAATGACTCCGAAAAAATGATAAGATTTTGTAAAATAAATCCTAGAGTAGATCCAGATAGGAAGCCAGTTATATAGATGCAACAAGCCAAAAATAAAGTAGGAACACCGCACAAAGCAATGTAGCAGGACAATAGGAACAAACCAATGCAAGAAGACCAAAGCAAACCAAAACTAGAGCAGCAGACAAACAGAGAAAAAACTGAAAAAATCTGAAGCCAAAAGCAACAAGCAAAATAGCAGAAAGGAAACCTAATCTACTTATGTACAAGGACAAAGATGAGAACAAGTCAACACTAAAAAATAATGCTTCAAATACTACCCATTGATAGGCAACGTGATATCTCTTCCAGTGAGGGTTTTCAAATGGAAGGCATTATCTCCTAGGATCTCTGTAATCTGATAAGGGCCGAGCCAAAGTTTGTCAAATTTTCCATGATCCCCCTTTTTTTCATGGGCTTTATTCCAGTAGAGAACCAAGTCAAAGATTCTAAAGGATTTCACCTTGGCTCTCCTATCAAACCATCTTTTCACTATACCCTGATGTTTGGGAAAGTTTTCTAGGGATGTTTTCTATCTAGTGCGGTCTAGCCAAAGAGAAAATCTGAGTTGGGTATGCCAATACTTGGGATTCTTCTCTAGTAGTTTCCAGATGACTGTCAATAGGTTTTTGTTGGAAGACTCAGCCAAACCATTCCCTTGTGGATAGTAAGTGGACACAAATTTAATGGAAATTCCCTAGTCATAAGCCCAGTTAGAAAACTTTAATGATGTGAATGCTGAACTATTGTCACAAACTACAACTAATGGACAACCAAAGCGGTTAATGATACCTGATTCCATGAAATTGATTAATACTTCAGAAGTACATTGTTTGCATGCAAGAGCTTCAATCCACCTACTAAAATAATCAGTTATGGTAAGAATATACCAGTGGCCTGTAGATGAAGATGGGATGATTGGACCAATGAATTCCATTCCCCATTGTGCAAATGGTTTTACCTCTATGACAAATCGGAGTGGAAGAGCTACACATCTTTCCTTGCTTGCTGCAGTTTGACACACATGGCAAGTCCTCATGTGGTGATTTGTGTGCTTGAACAAAGTAGGCCAATAATAGCCTACCCTCAGAATTTGATTTGTAGTGGAAGGTGTCGAACCATGGCCTGTGCCATATTTATCATGAAATTTAGTCATTACTCTCCCTACCTCTTTTCTTCCCAAGGCATCTCAATTAGACACGTTCATGATTTCTCTTGTATAGGACAACTCCCTTCATCATAAAACTACTGCTCTTTAAACGTAGTGCACTCCTTTGCACTAAATTAAGGTGTTTGGGACATTTTTGATTCAACAAGTAGTAGATAATGTCATCATACCAGTCCCCTAGAGAAACATCTTGGAGATTATAATGATGGGTAACAAGGTTAGGACCCATTTCTACCATTGTCTTGGTCAGTCCCTATCCTCTTACCAACTTCATGGGTTGAATTTCAATATCATATTCTTGTAACATAGTCACCCACTTGGCTCTACATTCACCCAACTAATTTTTCATCAACAACAACTTGACTACAGGATCAAGGACTATGGAAAAGACCTTGTTTCTCAATATATAATGCCTAAACTTCTTCACAGTTTGGATCATGGCATAAGCCTTCTTTTCAACACTAGGATACCAAAGTTTTGCATCCTTCAAAGGTGCACTCATGAATTCTATGGGATGTTCATTACCTTGATTAGAATTTTGTGTCAACAAGCCCACACAGGAGTGATAAGAAGCAAATGAATAGATGTAGAATGGCTTAGCATAATCAAGACTTACCAGAACAAGGGCCTCAATAATAACTCTCTTAATTTCTGCAAATGCTTCCTTAGCCTCTGTATTCCATTAAACCTTCGCTTCTTGCTTCAACATGGAATTTAAGGGCTTGATTATTTCTGGAAATCCAATGATAAATTTCTTGACAAAGTTAATCTTTCCAAAGAATAACTTCATTTATTTCTTGCTTGCAGGGGGTTGAATTGTTAGTAGCCTCCACTCATTCAGGGTCAATGCTAATACCTTTTTTTGAAATAACGTGCCCTAACAAATTTCCCTCAATGAATCCAAAGATGCACTTCTTTAGATTAAGTGAAATACCAACTTCCTTACACTTTTGGAATACTTTGCATAAATATGCAACATGATCACTTATTTTCTTGGAAAAGACTGTCAAATCATCCATATAGATGATTATGCACTTGCCAACTATGTCCCTGAAGGCAATATCCATAGCTCTTTGGAATGTAGCTCCAACATTGATTAAACCAAAGGGCATTCTCCGATAAGCAAAGGTTCCCCATTTTGTAGTGAAGACAGTCTTGTGCCTATCCTCATATTGAACCATGATCTGATTGTATCTAGAGTACTCATCCAAAAAGGACATCATCTGAGATCCATTGACAACCTGAGGCACCTCATCCAGTGAAAGGATTGGATAATTATCCTTTTTTGATGCTATGTTCAGGTTCCTGAAATCGACACACAGTCTGATTTCTCCATTTTTCTTCCTGATTGGAACCAAGTTTGCCACCCATGTTGAATGTCTTACTGGGAATATGATTTGTTTTGAGAGTAACTTCTGCACTTCCTTCTGAATAATGGGCTCCAACAAACCATTGATTGGCCTTTGTCTTTGCCTAAATGGCTTAACATTTGACTTGAGGGGGATAATATGTGTAATGATCGAAGTGTCATATTTCCTCAAGTCATCATAGCTCCAAGCTATCACGTCTTGGTCTTAGAAAAAAAAAATTCCACTAAAGTTCTAAGTCCTTTGCCCATTTGAGCCCGTTCATTTGCTATCTTTTCCATTAAAAATCATTTTTCATCATTTATAAAATCCTAATACCCTATAATCATTGATATATTTCTTGCTTTTCTGAAAGCCAACACCCTTTACCACTTTACTACGGCCTTTTGCAAAGTGGCTCGTGGTATAGCAGTGATAGTTTGGAGTGAACAAAAAGTGTTTATCGCTATACCACGATCAGTCAAAAGCAGGCTGATGGTTACGAGATGGAAACAATAGCAGCTAAACAAAGCAGTGAATGATAACGGTTAGAAACCCACCACGGTACCACACGTGGTCAAACCATAGACCACGGTAATACGGTAGGCATTTAGTGTAACAATGAATGTCAGTCACCATTGAACTACAGGAGGAAGAGTTGTTACCCATAGTAGCATGATAGAAAATGATGAGACCATGGAGGTGATAGTAGTTGTTAACCACAGTACCACCGACGGTCAAGTTTGAGACCGTGGTGAATGCAGTGATAGGATTAGCAACCGGCGAGGAAGCGAGGTGGCGGTTAACAAATGGTTACCATGGCACCACCAGTGTTTAGCATGATGACCATGATAATGCGATAGACAATGAGGGAGACAGTAAATGTCGGGTACCACATGACCGCTGACAGTTAAAGCATGGATGGCGGTAGAGCAGTAGATGAAATGAAGATCATGATAGTCTCACCGTGATACCATGGCTAGTCAATAGGTTGACTATGGTAAGGTGATAAAAGTAATAAAAGCCATGGTGAACGCATTGGTTAGGTTATAAAGAAAAATTAAAGCAAAACTTATGTAAGAAATATCTAAATTTCTTGTAATTCAACTTATTTATATATTTCATTTTCATCAAAATGTGGAACAGTTGTGGTGGGTAAAATGAAGAGTCATGACTTTTAAAATTTACAATATAAATATTTGCAAAAAATCAGTCACAAGGGTTCGGTTCGAGGGCAGTGAGAGATTTTTCTTAGAAAATAAACTAGGAATGAAATAATATACAAAAACCTTTTGCAAACGGTGCAATGGATATGATGTTTTGACTGAATTCCTTTATCATTTTTTCATTGTTGTGATGTGATAACTGTTAGTTTTTTGCTCGGTTCTCTACATTTTGAAGTCTTTCGATCATTTGAGTTTAAATATCAAGTATATTTTAATTCATCAAGGTGTATTTCTTCACTATAGAGTGATTTTGTTTACTGGTATCTGCAAGTTAGAATCAAATACCTTTTAAACGAGTCACAATGTTTCTGAGATATATTTTGGATTGTTGAAGGAGAGCTAAGTAAGAAAATATTTTAACACTATCTATGCCAGTCATTAGAACTTCATCCCTAAAAGTGTCTAACAATATGAAATGTGTCAGAGAGGAAGATGTATATGTAGTTAGTAATGTCTTTTGACTCCGTTGCCCAATAGATAGAAGGCACTGATCTGTCATATCCCATAGGATAGAATTCACTATAAACAATATATTCAAAACCTTTCATTCATGTAGTAGGAGTAGTTGTAGTATCATTTGGTCTATCCATTCCCAATTGCCATTGTGGGTAGACTGTTTAGCAAGAAATTTAGTTCAAATCTCCATGTTTCATATAGCTTCACCCACCTAGGCCTAGTAGAACCTAAAGAGTAGAAGGTTCAATTGTGTAATTGGCCTTGTATGTTGGCCAAAAGTGTTGTAAGATCTTGGAAAACTCTTATGGTTAAGACCTAAATTTTTGAGAACCAACAGTTTGGTGACTCTGCTGGGGAATCATAATCTCAAACAAGCCTTTTTCATAGAGTCAATATTTTTTAGAGGACTCTACTGGGAATAAGGAATTGCAGATTTTCTCACTTTTTGAAAGTGAGTGGCAACTCTAAATGAACAAGTGCATTGAAACTGATAAAGTGAAGTATATTTCTGAAAGGAATCTTCCTAGAGTTTAGACCATCACAATTGCTCACAAAATGCAAGGAATAATGTCTTTATACAAAGATGGTGATTGTCCTAATGGAAAAAATAAATGGACAGAGAAGAATGATAGAGGTAAGAAGGTGACTGATGACACTGGACCATCAAACAAAAATAAAACATCAAAGGCATCACTAGAGACACAATTCATATGGTACACTAGAAAATGAAAATAGTCCTTCTAGGAGACCTCATACTCTTGTGGAATAGAGGAATCCCTTTTATAATCTAGACCCTCAGAAAGTTAAGGAGTTCATGGCTGAATGTGAAGCGAAAAGAGAAAGAAGACAACATGAGTATGATTAGAAAATGGCGTTTCTTGAAGAGAATCAGGATGGACTTGGCTATGAAGTAGCCTCTGAGGAGAACTATGAACATATGGCTCAAGATGAAATAAATGCAATACTAGAACATGAGAGATAATAAGTGGAGAAAATAAGAATAGAATATGAGCAGAGGCTCCAAGCAATTAGAGAACTTGAAGATTTGAAATTAAGAAAAGCTCAGATCAATAGTCAAATGGCTAATTTGCAAAAATATGTGCCACCTCATAGGTAAGGGAACAATAATGCAGGCCCATCAAAAGCCCCACAGGTCCTTCAAAATCAACCAAATAGACATCAAAATGCTCCACTACAACATCAATGTGTACAACCACCTCCTTATCAGCAACATGTGCCCCCACAAGGTCAGCAATATGTGGCAAATAATAATCCATTGTACTAGCATCACTATTACCAAAATCCTCCTCCACAATATGCAACCATGATCAGGCAGTTTGACTTGGTTGGATTTCAAATATGTCCTTATCCTATGGACAACAATTGGATAAGTCTTGTCCCAAAATTCACAGGAAGTAGTGCAGTTGCAGCTGAAGAACATTTAAGGAGTTTTAATGCTTTTGTGTAAGATTTGGACATGCAGTATGTAGATGTGCAGATGAGGTTGTTTACGATGTCACTAATTGAAGATGCCAGAGATTGGTTTAATAGTCTTCCAATAGCTTCTATTGATTCTATTCATGTGTTTTATGAACAATTTCTTGAGCTGTATGGGAATCAATATGCACCTGAATTTGCATTGCACGAATTTGTGACTATTCAGAAGCATCAAAATGAGCCATCTTATGATTTCAACCAGAGGTTTTCTAAATTACATAATAAGATACCTCTTGGAACTAAATTGGTTGATCCTGCAGCTTTGAGTATTTATTTATAGGCTTTTGATCCTAAGACAAGATATGAACTTAGGAACAGGGGTCCCAAAAATTTGGCTGAAGCTCAAAGGATAACTCTCACAATTGAAAATAACAGGAAAGCTGGAAGGATGATTTCTAGGAGGGATAACCCTAGGATTCCCCAATATGATCCCCCAAATAAATAGTAAAGAACATATAGGAATGAAAGGCCAAGACTAAATGACATGCCTTATAATACAAATTAGAGAAATGGAAAGCCAGTGATGGATGGGCCAAGAAATAAAGAGACACTTGACCCTTTGAAGAAAAGAGGGACATACATGGTTGATAATAGTCCTTGGTGTTCAGTTTCTTTCTTGCCACATTCTTTAGAGCATTGTGTTGTAGCTCAGTCAGTATTAGGAAAAGACATAGCAGAAAATAATAATTAAGAGGACCATATATCTATTTGACTTCCCATACTCTTCACTCAGTAGAGAAAGGGTATTCATCTTCAGAAGAAGGAGGATATGAATATAATGTTGATCATCATAAATATAATTTTCACATGGCAGAACAACTTTTTTTTTCTGACTATGAAAAAAGTGATGATAAACAAAGTCCTTCTGCTACATCATATCAAACTAATAGGGGAAATATGAGGAAACCAACTAATGAAGAAATTAAAACACTGACTATTACAATAGTTGAGTTGGCTAAAAGCAAGTATCGACTGAGGAATAGAATAGTGAATGAGAATGAAGGTGTTCCAAGAGGAATATTCTTGAAATATAAAAATATGTGACATGAAATATCAAAATAGACAAATGATGAGCGCCCTGATAAAAAAGAATAGAAGTATGTCCCCAAAGAAGAAAATAAATAATTCCCCAAAGACAAACAAAAGATAGATTAGACATCGAAAAGGGAGAAAGAGGAGAGCAAAGGTGAACCAACAGAGCAAAAGAAGGTGATATGAGCTAAAGGTGCATCTTTTGGTTTTGTGCAAGCTTTATCCCAGGTAAAAATATTTGTCCCATTACTTGAAATGATGAAGATTAAAGAGTATAGGGAAAGTTCTATCTAATTAATGTTTGGAGGGAGGAATCAAATTGTAAATTTTGAACAAATTGAGAATCCTGGAATTGCTGATAAGAAAGGAAAGATAAAAGGTTCAGAAGTTGGCCTAAATGATGCATTGATGAATACACCACAAATTGATCCATTTTTTACTACCCTACTCATAAATGCTAAATTGGTAAGAAATTGCATGATAGATTCAGGCACTTCTATGAATATTATGCCAGTAGGGGTAATGAAACAACTTGGTATGTGGATAGATATTGAGGGTGGTAAATGTTATGCCATGGATAGTAGGCCTGTCCTAGTAGTGGGGATTATGAAGGATGTAGAAGTAAAATTAGCAGCCTACTTAGGGGCAACCTATAATATTGATATAACTGTGATTGGTACACCTCCTCAGTTTGGAATGCTTTTATCAAGACAATGGACTACAATAGTTGGAGGTAATGTGCAATTTGATTTATCATATGCCACAATACTTGTTAATGGTGAAGAGGTAAAATTGCATAGAGAACCAAGGGTGAATCAGATAGTTGAGTGTGTTCCTCAAGAACAACTTAATTGCTTTTGTGATGTGGATTTAGGGAGTTTTTGAGTAGAACTATCTTAACCAAAATTAATGAATACTGAACCAATTGATAGACTTGTTTCTAGAAATCAACAAGGTGTGTGGAAAATGTATTATGATGGGGCTTGCAACCAAGAAGGAAATGGAGCTGGGATAGTTTTCATATCACCTGAAGGTACAACATTTAAATATTCATTTTGGTTGGCTTTTGAATGTACAAATAACGTGGTAGAGAATGAAGCCTTGTTGATTGGTTTGAACATGGCTTTCAAACATAAGATTAAGTTGTCTATCTCAGGAGATTCTAAACTAGTTGTGTCACAAATTAGATCAAATTATGCTACAAAAAATTAGAGGCTGAAACAATATAGAAATGTTGTGTGGGATACAGTGGAACTGTTTGATGCATTTTCAATCGATTGGATAGATAGATCTAAAAATTTAATGGCTAACTTTTTGTCTAATGCAGCCTTAAAGAGAAATGATATCACTTTGACAAGAGTGTCTTAGGTTGAATTTAAAACAAGAGCATCAGTCCCTAACAACATATATAGTTGGAATTTTTTTAATGATGATACTAACCTTTTGAAATTTCTTCATTGTATAGATCAGTATGAGGCACAAGAGATAGATTTCAATGCTTTTGTGGAAAAAGTGGATGGGAAACAAATTGTATTTGGGAAGGAAGTTTTATAGCTTAAAAATAACAAGCTTCCCAAAGGGCTTGTGGCATTGGAGAGAGTGTATGATGGGAGTGATTGTTCTCTCATGAAGCAGGCACCTATTAAAAAATAAGATATTGAAGAAATAAATTTGGGAACTGAATTAGCGCCAAAAAGGGTTTATATTGGGAAGAAAATAAGACCAACTATTAGGAGAATGCTGATTACATTGCTGAGAATATACAAGCATGTGTTTGCTTGGTCTTATGAGGATTTGAAGGCATATAGAGAAGATCTTTTTCAGCATGAGATTCCAATTAAGCCAGACACAAAGCCATTTAGACAGAAGCAGAGGCCTATCAAGCCAACTCTAGAACCTAAGATGCAAGAGGAGCTAGAAAAGCTCAGAGATGGAGGTATCATAAAACCTATTAGGCATTCTACATGGGTCTCGAATTTGGTTCCATTCAAAAAGAAAAATGGGGACATAAGACTGTTTGTAGATTTTAAAAATCTGAATGTTGCTTCCCTAAAAGATAATTATCCTCTTCCAAACATGGAGGCAATATTGCACAAAGTAATAGGGTGTGAGCTATTGTAAATGATGGATGGATTTTCTAGATATAACCAGGTCATAGTCAAGCAATTTGAGCAATACAAGATAAAATTCACTACACCATGGGGAACATATGTCTATATAAGAATTCCATTTGGTCTCAGAAATGCAAGAGCTACCTTTCAAAGGGCCATGGATGTGGCATTTGTAGATCTGATCAATGTTATAATGGTGGTATATCAAGATGATCTCACTGCTTATTCCAAAAAAGGTAGAGAATCATGTTGGGGTCTTGGAGAAGATCTTCAGCAAAGCTTTGGAATATGGTATTAGTCTTAATCCTAAAAAATGTCATTTTGCTATTACAACGGGTAAACTTTTGGGGCATATTGTGTCAAGAGATGGGATTAGTATAGACCCTGAAAGAGTAGATGCCATAGATAAATTTCCCATTCCCAAAACTGTCAAAGCAATCCAATCATTCTTTGGCCAAATTAATTTTGTTAGGAGGTTTGTTGAAAAAAGGAGAAAAGTTGGACTGGACTACCGAAGCTATGGATGCCTTCATATCTATAAAAGGAGCTATCAAAGAAGCCCCGATCTTGAAGTCTCCTAATTTTACCAAACCATTTCAAATTTTTTCTTTTGCTTCATTTCACACCATAGCTGTTGTTATGTTACAGAAACATGATGAAGGTCATGAGCAACCCGTTTCTTTCTTCAATAAGTCTTTGCAGGGGTCAAAATTGAAGTATGATGTTATGGAAAAATAGGCTTATGCACTGGTCAAAGTAGTAAAGGCTTTCAGACCTTACCCTGTTGGAGTTGAGGTAATTTCTTATGTCCCACATGCAACTGTGAAGGATATCCTGGTGCAGACAAAAGTGATAGGGAAGAGATGTAGATGGATTAATAAAATCCAAGAGTTCAATATGAAGATTAAGATTACCAAATTGGTAAGAGGTCAAGGTCTAGCCAAGCTGATGGCAGAAACAAATATTGAGGCAAACCAAATCTACAGTGTGGAAGGTAAGGAAGAGGTCATAGCAAGTATTGAGCATACTCCATGGTATACAAATGTGATGCATTATCTGAAATACATGAAGTGCCCTGAAGGGCTGAATGATAATCAAAGGAGAACTTGCAGGCTTCTAAATATGTTTTCTTAGAAGGGGGCCTATTCTGGAAGAATAGGGATGGTATATTGCTGTTGTGTGTAGATGAATCCCATGTAAAATATGTTTTGAGAGAAATGCATGAAGGGGTATGTGGAGGCAATTATTCTGCTAAGACTACTACACACAAGATTCTCAAGGTTGGTTATTATTGGCCTAGGGTATTCAATGATTCCTTTGCGTATGTGAGGAAGTGTGAGGTTTGTTAGAAATTTTTAGGAAAGTTGAAGTATCAAGGTGTATTTCCACTTAGACCTTTGCAGGTCGAAGCACCTTTTCACCAATGGGGAGTTGATTTTCTTGGAGAAATACAGGAAAGATAAAGTGGACATAGGTGGATAATAGTGGTCACAAATTATTTTACTAAGTGGGTGGAGGCTGTCCCAACTAAGCAAGCAACAAGCAAAGTAGTGATGAATTTTTTGATGGAGAATGTTATAACCAAATTCGGAACCCCAGTCAGATTGATCACAGATAATGGGATGTGTTTTAGATCTGATGAGTTTAAAGATTTTTGTAAAATGTATGGCATTAATATTTCCTATTCTGCCCCATACCATCCACAAGCAAACAGACAAGAAGAGTCAAGTAATAAAAATCTTTTGAAGATAGTAAGGAGGATGCTAGATACAAACAAAAAGGCATGGGATTCGAAGTTAAGATTGGCTATATGGGCAGATAGGATTACAGTGAAAAGGGCAACTAGAAAATCTCCATTTGAGTTGGTATATGGAACATAGGCTAGGATGCCATTGTAGAATCTCTTGCCAGTCTATAACTTTATTTTGCAAGAAGATATGGATATTTCTGACCCAATGGAGGAAATAATGGAGCATATTGCAGGGCTTGATGAGGTGAGAAGAGTGGCTTAGAAGTAGAATGTGAAAATGCAGTCACAAATGAAGTACCTTTTTGATGAAAAGGACAAGGAGAGAAAGTTTGAAGAAGATGATTTGGTGTTGATATGGAATGCTTGGTGTCAGGAGAAGGGGAAACATGGCAAGTTTGAAGCTTTATGGCTTGGCCCTTTTGTGATAATTGGTAAAGGAGGTGAAGACTCCTATTTCCTATAGAATATGTCTTCAGAGGAGTAGGAGTTACCTGTACATGGGTAGTTCCTAAAGCATTTTTTCTCTTGAGGATCAATAGAGGGTTAAGGATTGCTAGTGCATGTACAATTCTTGACTTACCCTCTTTAAATATTCTTTCCATGCACATTAGTTTAGGAAATTTTGACAGGTCTAGGTTTGCCAGTACATGGAAATTCTTAGGAATTCCCTTTTTGAAAGCATTGCTTTCTGTCCATGTACATTAGATTAGGGTCATTATCACCTTCCATTCTCCCTGATCCCCTTTCCATCTCCCATCTCCTCCATTTTTTCATTCCCTCCATTTTCCATTGCCTTCATTTTCATATCCTTCCCTTTGCTTGGTCTGCTCTCCCAAAGATATTCTATATTCTTGCATTGATTTGTTAAACCACTCATTGCCAATAGAACCCATTGCTAGAACCGAAAAAAATTCCACTAAAGTTCTAAGTCCTATGGCCATTTGATCCCGTTCATTTGCTATCTTTTCCATTAAAAATCATTTTTCATCATTCATAAACTCCTAATACCCTATAATCATTGATATATTTCTTGCTTTTCTTAAAGCCAACACCCTTTACCAATTTACCATGGAATTTTGCAAAGTGGCCTGTGGTATAGCGCTGACAGTTTGGAGCAGACAAAAAGTGTTTACTGCTATACCACGGTTAGTCAAAAGCAAGCTAGTGGTTATGCAATGGAAATAGTAGTGGCTAAGGAAGCAGTGAATGATAATGGTTAGAAACCCACCACGGTACCATGCAAGGTGAAACCATAGACTGTGGTAATATGGTAGGTAGTTAGTGTAAAAATGAATGTCAGTCACCACTGAACCATAGGAGGAAGAGTTATTACCCATGCTAGCATAGTAGACAATGATGAGACCGTGGAGATGATAGTAGTTGTTAACCGCAGTATTGCCAATGGTCAAGTCTGAGAACGTGGTGAATGCGGTGACAAGGTTAGCAACTGGCAAGGTGGCAAGGTGGTGGTTAACAAACGGTTACCGCGGAACCATCAATGTTTAGCATGATGAATGCAATAACGCGATAGAAGCTGAGGGAGACAGTAAGTGTTAGGTACCGCATGATTGTCGATAGTTAAAGCATGGATGGCGATAGAGCGGTAGATGAAAGGAAGACCGTGATAGTCTCACCGCGATACCACGGTTGGTCAATAGGTTGAATGCGGTAAGGTGGTAAAAGTAATAGAAGCCATGGTGAATGCAATGGTCATGTTATAAAGAAAAATTAAAGAAAAACTTATGTAAGAAATATCTAAATTTCTAGTAAGGCAACTTATTTAAATATTTCATTTTCATAGAATGTGGAATGGTTGTGGTGGGTAACATGAAGAGTCATGACTTTTGAAATTTATTGTATAAATATTTGCAAAAAACCAATCACAGGGGTTTGGTTCAAGGGAAGTTAGAGATTTTTCTTAGAAAAGAAATTGGGAATGAAATAATGTTAAAAAACCTTCTAGAAACGGTGCAAAGGATATGATTTTTCGAATGAATTCCTTTATGATTTTTTCATTGTTGTGATGTGATAACTATTAGTTTTTTGCTTGGTTCTCTCCATTTTGAAGTCTTTCGATCATTTGAGTTTAAATATCAAGTATATTTTAATTCATCAAGGTGCATTTCTTTAGTTTGTGTGATTTTGTTTACTGGTGTCTGCAAGTTAGAATCAAATACCTTTTAAATGAGTCACAGTGTTTATGAGATCTCTTTTGGATTGTTGAAGGAGAGCTAAGTAAGAAAATATTTGAACACTATCTATGCTAGTTATAAATGAATGAAGTCACATGCCAGTCATGAGAAATTCATCCCTAAAAGTGTCTAAGAATATGAATTGTGTCAAAGAGGAAGATGTATATGTAGTTAGTAATGTCTTTTGACTTCATTGCCCAATAGATAGAAGGCACTGATCTATCATATCCCAGAGGATAGAATTCACTATAAACAATATATTTAAAACTTTTCATTCGTGTAGTAGGAGTAGTTGTAGTATCATTTGGTCTATCCATTCCCACTTGCCATTGTGGGTAGACTGTTTAGTAGGAAATTCAATTCAAATCTGCATATTTCATATAGGTTCACCTGCCTAGGTCTAGCAGAACCTAAAGAGGAGAAGGTTCAATTGTATAATTGGCCTTGTACATTCGGAAAAAGTGTTGTAAGAGCTTGGAAAAATCTTATGGTTAAGACCTGCATTTTGAGAACCAACACCTAGTATGTGCGCAAGGCATCAATAATTCCGTTCCTCTCCTTTGGAGTACACACCTTACCAATAAAGACATTCTTGACATTACCTTGGGTCCCCATGTTGTATGTTTCACACTGATAGTTGAGTGATTCCCTTTTCATTTTCTATTCCTTATCTCTTACCCTGTCCAGATCAAAGATCCTTTCTAATTGCACCATGCCTCTTGGGATGGTGTTAGTTTTCAAATTGATGACTCTTTCTAGGTCAATTTTGGCCTCTTCAAGCTCAACCTCATCAATGACTTGAGAAGCAAACACATCACAACTAGTGATAAAATAAAGAATATGCTTATCATCCTCAAATACCTGAAAAATTAGTGACATTGTCAGGCACCGAGGGTACTGAAACATGTTCCATAGTGAACTTCTTTAAGCCCGAAAGTGATAATGGCTTCAATGTACTTGCTGCTTGTGCCAAAGAATTAGCAGTTTGATTCTTTCTACAAGGTATCAGCTGAATGTTGAAGGCATCAAATCCTTCAATAAGATCCTAGATTCTGTGTCTGTAATTGGCCATCCTTCTGTCATGACATGAGTATTGTTTTTTCACCTTCCTAACCACTAGCTCAGAATCTCCAAACACTTACAGGATTTTAACTTTATTTCTCAAATCCATTAGTAGCCCATGAACTAGAGCTTCATACTTAGCTACATTGTTAGTGCATTGGAATTGGAGTCTGTTAGTAGCAAATTAGGTTTTACCTTTAGGACTGATCAGCTCTAGCCCTGCTCCAGCACCTTGCTTAGATTTGGATCTATCAAACCTTAATGTCCAAGAGTCATTAGCTCCTACTTTTCTTGGGATACCTATGTCCTTACTATGAATCGAAGGCTCTTTAGGAGGTTTTGGACCCTTCCCCGTTTGACTATTTTGAAAGATTTGTATGTTTGACTTGACGGTTGGGGTTGTGCTAACTTGCCTTTGTATCCATCCTACTGAAGTTTAACACAAGCAACATTCTAGTTCAAAATGAGGAGCATCATGGAATCGACACCAATTAGGAAGGATCAATTCTTCAAATTTCATATTTCTACCCAACTGAATATGATCTTCTACACATTTCTATATAAACTCTTGGAAGTTATCCAAAAAATTGGGTTGTCTATCTACCTGATCATCGAGTTTTTTTGTTTGTTGAAATTACACTTTGGACCTATTGGCTTCTGATGTGGATTCATGAGAAGAGCCTTGGAACATCAAGATTTCTTCTGTGTCAAAATCCAAAGAGGCTAGGACATAGTTCCCCATACCGACTTCTGATACGAGTATCTCATTTGAATTATTCTGATATTCAGTGATGACATACTTCATTCTTGGTTCCCTCTCAATTTTGATCTGATTTGGGACCCCTTTCCAGGGGAGCCACATGGGAGAATGATCTATGGATGTGTATCCACTTAGTGCCTTGGTGAAATCTCTACCCAAGATCAGACCATAGGTGTCAGGAATGCCAACCACTTGAATATTAAGCACTTGTTGCACTCTAGGATCTGAGGCAACTTGCATGGGGATCATATTTAGTTCCCCTACAATGTTCACCTCTATTTTTTCTAATTGGGTGACTTTATTTTGAGATGCTACAGGGGTAATACCAAGGGCCATATAGATAGAAAATGGCATAACATTTGTGGATGCCCTTGAATCCATTAGGCAATTGTGCAAATTTTTCCTAAATATACGAATGGAAATCAGAAAAGGAGGGGTTTCCATTTTGCCTTGGAATAACCTCAACTGTGAGTTAGCTTGGGCAACCCAAATCTTATCTTTTTCTTTACCCCTATCCTTGGATTGTGATGTACTAGGACCTTTGGGTTCTTGTGAACTAGGAGGCCTTGCAATTGCCTCATTGGTAGCTATTCCTAACATTGCTATACTTGAATTAAAGGACCCAAGGACCATATTTCTGATTTTAGGAACTCTTAATAACTCAAAAGTAGAAAGACTCACCTTCACTTTTCTGAGTTCCTCAGTGACATATTCTCCTAGCTATTCCACATTCATGTCAGTGTGGAGCTCCTTGGAATGACCCGTCTTCTTATCCTTTGCTGCATCAACAATTTTTCCTTTGGAAACATCTGGTTGTCCTTCCTTTGAGTGGTATTGTGTTGGCACTTGAGGGTAAGATGGATTTTTATTGGCATGTGGATCTGGTGGAGTAGTAAAATTGTGTGAAGGGACAGATGTAGTGAACAGTCCTCTAGCTTTTGGATTCCTATGGGGCTTTCTCCTCAAATCATACTTTCTCGCAGGTTGCTGAAACATTTGCAATTACTCAACACCAGCCTCTTCTTCATCCAATGGGCCATTGTTATTCTTAGTTTCTTCATCAAACAGTTGAGAAATTTCATCTTCATTGAGCACTTGTTCGACCTCTCCATTTGGGCTACTTGATTCCTCTTCTACTTCATTCTCCTCATCCCTAGGGAATGAAGCATGATTCGCCATTAAAACTAGGGAGTCATAGAGATTCGAAGGAACCAATTCTTGGCTAGTGGAGTTTTTTTTAATTTCATATTGAAAAATTGAAGCAACAGTTTGAAATTTAGGGCAGTTGAGCTCAGAGTGCTGACTTGTCTTATGAAGCCTACACCATCCAGACAAAGTGACCTATGCTAAGTACACACCACTTGGAAGTTTCTCAGGATTGGAAGGTTAATCTAGTGGAGTCAGAACTCCTCCATTGTTAGGCCCAGTGTTCCATGACCTATTCCGGCTAGGTGGCTATCTTCTTTCAAATCCTTGTCCACCTTGTTGATTTCTATCAAAGTTTTAACCAAAACCTTGTCCTCTTTCAAAGTTTTGATTTCTGTCATAGTGTTTCCCTTTGTTAAAATTTGATTGCATGATCTTCTGATTAGCTTGGAGTTGATTGTTCTGGTTCCTTAAGTAGGTTACCTCCATGTTCAACTTCTTCACTTGCTTAGTTAGCTCATCTAAAATTTCCCTATCAGGACTATTGTAAGGGATTGGATTCATAGTGTTTGGGGAGCATCCTAACACTCCTCCAGAACCAGTAGACTAATTCAAGACTTCTGAGTTCTTCAAATATGTAGGGAAATTAGCTTGTGGCTATGAATGGAGGGGATGGTTAGCATTTTGCTCGGGATAACTAGACATTGGTTCGACCTGGTTTATTGGATGACTCGGGTGAGGGACTAGAGGCAACTATGGAATGGGATTCATGATAGGCATGTGATCGGTCAGAGCCTAGTTGAAAGATTGGAATTGGCTTGGGTGAGAAGCTGGTCCCAAAGATGGTAGAGGTCCAGACAAGTGTTGTCTTAGGTCTATATTGAACTTAATAGCCTCCATATATGTGGTGAGCAAGGTAGTTGGTGGATTAGTTCTCCATTTAATGAAGGTGGAGGTTAGGTTGTCAAGGGCTTCGAATTAGACCTCTAGGGCAATGTCTTCATTTCCAGCATAAGGTGCCTGAAGTCTAGTGTATGCTCAGTGGAACCTATTGTTGAATGATCCTATAGGCTCATTAACCTCCCTTTTTACTCCAGTAAAATGCATATACAACTCATTAGCACTAATGGGAATCTGAAATTTTATCAGGAATGCAGCCTCAAGCTCAACCCAGTTAGATATGGATGCAACAGGTAAGAGGTTATACTAAAAAAAGGGCTCTTCTCCTATAGAATAGGGGAAGAGTTTGCATGCAACATCCTCATGATTAATCCCTCTATCTCTCAGACAGGTTTGAAAGATCCTAATGTGCTCTTCTGCTGTCGTATTTGCGTCATTCATATGAAACTTAGAGAAAAAATGCTTAGCGTTCTTGGGCATAACATTGTAGTTGTTGAATGTTAGAGGTGATGGGTTATTTTCCAAGAAAGCCATTGGTGGAGGTGGTAATGGTCCATGAATGACTTGTTGGGTTTGTGGAATGGAACCAGTCTCAGAATCAGATGAAGATGGAGTGGATGGAGGTGGGGATGGTAGAAGTGATGGATTAGATGATGGTTTCTCCCTTCTTCTGGCCCCTCTTGACCTAGTTGGAGGTGGAAATTATTGATTCTCTTTTTCCTCTCCTGGTATGGATTTAGTTCTCCTTCTGAGCCTCTTAGGAGATATGGCATTTAGAAATCACTCCAGCTTGCTTATGCAACCCTCCTTCTAGCGCCAATCCTTTTGTTTGGTGTTTTTGCACAACAACAAATCAAAGAGAATAAAAGTTATCCTATCTCTCTTGAAAGGTTGATCTATGAACAAA
>CM021102.1:72378926-72414201 GCA_007115665.2 Sequoiadendron giganteum
AGCTAGGTAATAAAATATTTCATCACCATTTATGCCAATCATAAATTCATGAAGTTACATGCCAGTCATTAGAGCTTCATCCCTTAGAGTGTTTCACAACATGAATTTTGTAAGAAAGGAAGATATGTATGTAATTAGTAATATTTTTTGACTCCATTGCCCAATAAATAGAAAGCACTGATCTACCATTTCCCCGAATATAGAACTCATTATAAAATATATTCTAAACCTTTCATTCGTGTAGTAGGAGTAGTTGTAGTATCTTTTGGTTTATCCATTCCCATTTTCCATTGTGGATAGACTATTTAGCAAGAAATCCAGTTCAAATCTGCATGTTCTATATAGGTTCACCCGCCTTGGTCTAGAAGAACCTAAAGAGTAGAAGGTGCAATTGTGTAATTGGCCTTGTACATTGGCCAAAAGTGTTGTAAGAGCTTGAAAAACTCTTATGGTTAAAACCTTCATTTTTGAGAACTAACAGTTTGGCGACTCCGTTGGGGACATAATCTCAAATAAGCCTTTGTCATAGAGTCAGTATTTCGTAGAAGACTCTGTTGGGAAAAAAGAATTGCATATTTTCTCACTTTTGGAAAGCGAGTGGCAACTCTAAATGAACAAGTGCATTGAAACTGATAAAGTGAAGTATATATCTAAAAGGAATCTTCCTAGAGTTCAGACCATCACAATTTCTCCCAAAATGCAAGGAAGAAGGTCTTTATACAAAGATGGTGATGGTCCTAATGGCAAAAATAAATGGACAGAGAAGAATGATAAAGGTAAGAAGGTGACTGATGACACGGGACGATCAAATAAAAATAAAACATCAAAGGCATCACTGGAGACACATAATTCATATGGTACACTAGCAAATGAAGACAACCCTTCTAGGGAACCTCATACTCCTGAGGAACAGAGGAATCCCTTTTATAATCCAAACCCTGAGAAAGTTAAGGAGTTCATGGTTGAATGTGAAGCTGAAAGAGAAAGAAGACAACATGAATATGATCAGAAAATGGCATTTCTTGAAGAGAATCAAGATGGACTTGGCTATGAAGCAGCCTCTGAGGAGAACTATGAACATATGGCTCGAGATGAAATAAATGCAAGACTGGAACATGACAAATAAGAAGTGGAGAAAACAACAATAGAATATGAGAAGAGGCTCCAAGCAATCAAAGAACTTGAAGAATTGAAATTAAGAAAAGCTCAGATCAATACTCAAATGGCTAATTTGCAAAAATATGTGTCACCTCATAGGCAAGGGAACAATAATGCAGGCCCATAAAAATCCCCACAAGTCCATCAAAATCAGCCAAATAGACATCAAAATTCTCCACCACAACATCAAGGTGTACAACCACCTCCTTATCAGTAGCATATACCCCCACAAGGCCAGCAATATGTGGCAAACAATAATCCATCGTACCAATGTTAGTATTACCAAAATCCTCCTCCACAATATGCAACCATGATCAGGAAATTTGACTTGGTTGGATTTCAAATATGTCCTTACCCTATAGACAACAATTGGAGAAGTCTTGTCCCAAAATTCACAGGAAGTAGTGCGATTGCAGCTAAAGAACATTTAAGGAGTTTTAATGCTTTTGTGCAAGATTTGGACATGCAGTATGAAGATGTGCAGATGAGGTTGTTTATGATGTCACTAATTGAAGACATCGGAGATTGGTTTAATAGTCTGCCAGTAGCTTCTATTGATTCTATTCATGTGTTTTATGAACAATTTCTTGAGCAGTATGGGAATCAATATGCACCTAAATTTGCATTACACGAATTGGTGACTATTCAGAAGCATCAAAATGAGTCATCTTATGATTTCAACCAAAAGTTTTCTAAATTGCATAATAAGATACCTCCTGGATCTAAATTGGTTGATCCTGCTCCTTTGATTATTTATTTAAAGGCTTTTGATCCTAAGATAGGATATGAACTTAGGAACAAGGATCCTAGAAATTTGGCTGAAGCTCAAAGGATAGCACTCACAATTGAAAATAATAGGAAAGCTGCAGGGATGATTGCCAGGAGGGATAACCCTAGGATTCCCCAATATGCTCCCCCAAATAAACAGGAAAGTGTATATAGGAATGAAAGGCCAAGACTACATGACATGCCTTATAATACAAATTAGAGAAATGGAAAGCCAGTGATGGATGCGCCAAGAAATAAAGAGACACCTGACCCTTTGAAGAAAAGAGGGACATACATGGTTGATAATAGTCCTTGGTGTTCAGTTTGTGACTTGCCACATTCTTCAAAGCATTGTGTTGTAGCTCAGTCAATATCAAGAAAGGACATAGTAGAAGATAATAATGAAGAGGACCATAATATCTATTTGACATCCCATACTCTTCACTCAGCAGAGAAAGGGTATTCATCTTTAGAAGAAGGAGGATATGAATATAATGTTGATCATCATAAATATAATGTTCACATGGCAGAACAACAAATTTTTTGTGACTACGAAAAAAGTGATGATGAACAAAGTCCTTCTACTATATCATACCAGACTAATAGGGGAAATATGAGGAGACCAACTGATGAAGAAATTAAAAGATTGACTATTGTAGCAGTTGAGTTGGCTAAAAGCAAGTATCAACTGAGGAATAGAACAGTGAATGAGAACGAAGGTGTTCCAAGAGGAATATTCTTGAAAGATAAAAAGATGTCCCATAAAATATCAAAACAGACAAATGATGAGCGCCCTGATAAAAAAGAATAGAAGTATGTCCCCAAATAATAAAATAAAGAATTCCCCAAAGACAAACAAAAGATAGATCAGACATCGAAAAGGGAGAAAGAGGAGAGAAAAGGTGAACCAACAGAGCAAAAGAAGGTGATAAAAGTTGAAGGTGCATCTTTTGATTTTGTGACAGCTTTATCCCAGGTAAAAATATCTGTCCCATTACTTGAAATGATGAAGATTAAAGAGTATAGGGAAATTTCTATCCAATTAATGTCTGGTGGGAGGAATCAAATTGTGAATTTTGAACAAAATAAGAATCCTGGAATTGTTGATAAGAAAGGAAAGATAAAAGTTTCAGAAGTTGGCCTAAATGATGCATTGATGAATACACCACAAATTGATCCATTTTTTACTACCCTACTCATAAATGCTAAATTGGTAAGAAATTGCATGATAGATTCAGGCACTTCTATGAATATTATGCCAGTAGGGGTAATGAAACAACTTGGTATGTGGATAGATATTGAGGGTGGTAAATGTTATGCCATGGATAGTAGGCCTGTCCTAGTAGTGGGGATTATGAAGGATGTAGAAGTAAAATTAGCAGCCTACTTAGGGGCAACCTATAATATTGATATAACTGTGATTGGTACACCTCCTCAGTTTGGAATGCTTTTATCAAGACAATGGACTACAATAGTTGGAGGTAATGTGCAATTTGATTTATCATATGCCACAATACTTGTTAATGGTGAAGAGGTAAAATTGCATAGAGAACCAAGGGTGAATCAGATAGTTGAGTGTGTTCCTCAAGAACAACTTAATTGCTTTTGTGATGTGGATTTAGGGAGTTTTTGAGTAGAACTATCTTAACCAAAATTAATGAATACTGAACCAATTGATAGACTTGTTTCTAGAAATCAACAAGGTGTGTGGAAAATGTATTATGATGGGGCTTGCAACCAAGAAGGAAATGGAGCTGGGATAGTTTTCATATCACCTGAAGGTACAACATTTAAATATTCATTTTGGTTGGCTTTTGAATGTACAAATAACGTGGTAGAGAATGAAGCCTTGTTGATTGGTTTGAACATGGCTTTCAAACATAAGATTAAGTTGTCTATCTCAGGAGATTCTAAACTAGTTGTGTCACAAATTAGATCAAATTATGCTACAAAAAATTAGAGGCTGAAACAATATAGAAATGTTGTGTGGGATACAGTGGAACTGTTTGATGCATTTTCAATCGATTGGATAGATAGATCTAAAAATTTAATGGCTAACTTTTTGTCTAATGCAGCCTTAAAGAGAAATGATATCACTTTGACAAGAGTGTCTTAGGTTGAATTTAAAACAAGAGCATCAGTCCCTAACAACATATATAGTTGGAATTTTTTTAATGATGATACTAACCTTTTGAAATTTCTTCATTGTATAGATCAGTATGAGGCACAAGAGATAGATTTCAATGCTTTTGTGGAAAAAGTGGATGGGAAACAAATTGTATTTGGGAAGGAAGTTTTATAGCTTAAAAATAACAAGCTTCCCAAAGGGCTTGTGGCATTGGAGAGAGTGTATGATGGGAGTGATTGTTCTCTCATGAAGCAGGCACCTATTAAAAAATAAGATATTGAAGAAATAAATTTGGGAACTGAATTAGCGCCAAAAAGGGTTTATATTGGGAAGAAAATAAGACCAACTATTAGGAGAATGCTGATTACATTGCTGAGAATATACAAGCATGTGTTTGCTTGGTCTTATGAGGATTTGAAGGCATATAGAGAAGATCTTTTTCAGCATGAGATTCCAATTAAGCCAGACACAAAGCCATTTAGACAGAAGCAGAGGCCTATCAAGCCAACTCTAGAACCTAAGATGCAAGAGGAGCTAGAAAAGCTCAGAGATGGAGGTATCATAAAACCTATTAGGCATTCTACATGGGTCTCGAATTTGGTTCCATTCAAAAAGAAAAATGGGGACATAAGACTGTTTGTAGATTTTAAAAATCTGAATGTTGCTTCCCTAAAAGATAATTATCCTCTTCCAAACATGGAGGCAATATTGCACAAAGTAATAGGGTGTGAGCTATTGTAAATGATGGATGGATTTTCTAGATATAACCAGGTCATAGTCAAGCAATTTGAGCAATACAAGATAAAATTCACTACACCATGGGGAACATATGTCTATATAAGAATTCCATTTGGTCTCAGAAATGCAAGAGCTACCTTTCAAAGGGCCATGGATGTGGCATTTGTAGATCTGATCAATGTTATAATGGTGGTATATCAAGATGATCTCACTGCTTATTCCAAAAAAGGTAGAGAATCATGTTGGGGTCTTGGAGAAGATCTTCAGCAAAGCTTTGGAATATGGTATTAGTCTTAATCCTAAAAAATGTCATTTTGCTATTACAACGGGTAAACTTTTGGGGCATATTGTGTCAAGAGATGGGATTAGTATAGACCCTGAAAGAGTAGATGCCATAGATAAATTTCCCATTCCCAAAACTGTCAAAGCAATCCAATCATTCTTTGGCCAAATTAATTTTGTTAGGAGGTTTGTTGAAAAAAGGAGAAAAGTTGGACTGGACTACCGAAGCTATGGATGCCTTCATATCTATAAAAGGAGCTATCAAAGAAGCCCCGATCTTGAAGTCTCCTAATTTTACCAAACCATTTCAAATTTTTTCTTTTGCTTCATTTCACACCATAGCTGTTGTTATGTTACAGAAACATGATGAAGGTCATGAGCAACCCGTTTCTTTCTTCAATAAGTCTTTGCAGGGGTCAAAATTGAAGTATGATGTTATGGAAAAATAGGCTTATGCACTGGTCAAAGTAGTAAAGGCTTTCAGACCTTACCCTGTTGGAGTTGAGGTAATTTCTTATGTCCCACATGCAACTGTGAAGGATATCCTGGTGCAGACAAAAGTGATAGGGAAGAGATGTAGATGGATTAATAAAATCCAAGAGTTCAATATGAAGATTAAGATTACCAAATTGGTAAGAGGTCAAGGTCTAGCCAAGCTGATGGCAGAAACAAATATTGAGGCAAACCAAATCTACAGTGTGGAAGGTAAGGAAGAGGTCATAGCAAGTATTGAGCATACTCCATGGTATACAAATGTGATGCATTATCTGAAATACATGAAGTGCCCTGAAGGGCTGAATGATAATCAAAGGAGAACTTGCAGGCTTCTAAATATGTTTTCTTAGAAGGGGGCCTATTCTGGAAGAATAGGGATGGTATATTGCTGTTGTGTGTAGATGAATCCCATGTAAAATATGTTTTGAGAGAAATGCATGAAGGGGTATGTGGAGGCAATTATTCTGCTAAGACTACTACACACAAGATTCTCAAGGTTGGTTATTATTGGCCTAGGGTATTCAATGATTCCTTTGCGTATGTGAGGAAGTGTGAGGTTTGTTAGAAATTTTTAGGAAAGTTGAAGTATCAAGGTGTATTTCCACTTAGACCTTTGCAGGTCGAAGCACCTTTTCACCAATGGGGAGTTGATTTTCTTGGAGAAATACAGGAAAGATAAAGTGGACATAGGTGGATAATAGTGGTCACAAATTATTTTACTAAGTGGGTGGAGGCTGTCCCAACTAAGCAAGCAACAAGCAAAGTAGTGATGAATTTTTTGATGGAGAATGTTATAACCAAATTCGGAACCCCAGTCAGATTGATCACAGATAATGGGATGTGTTTTAGATCTGATGAGTTTAAAGATTTTTGTAAAATGTATGGCATTAATATTTCCTATTCTGCCCCATACCATCCACAAGCAAACAGACAAGAAGAGTCAAGTAATAAAAATCTTTTGAAGATAGTAAGGAGGATGCTAGATACAAACAAAAAGGCATGGGATTCGAAGTTAAGATTGGCTATATGGGCAGATAGGATTACAGTGAAAAGGGCAACTAGAAAATCTCCATTTGAGTTGGTATATGGAACATAGGCTAGGATGCCATTGTAGAATCTCTTGCCAGTCTATAACTTTATTTTGCAAGAAGATATGGATATTTCTGACCCAATGGAGGAAATAATGGAGCATATTGCAGGGCTTGATGAGGTGAGAAGAGTGGCTTAGAAGTAGAATGTGAAAATGCAGTCACAAATGAAGTACCTTTTTGATGAAAAGGACAAGGAGAGAAAGTTTGAAGAAGATGATTTGGTGTTGATATGGAATGCTTGGTGTCAGGAGAAGGGGAAACATGGCAAGTTTGAAGCTTTATGGCTTGGCCCTTTTGTGATAATTGGTAAAGGAGGTGAAGACTCCTATTTCCTATAGAATATGTCTTCAGAGGAGTAGGAGTTACCTGTACATGGGTAGTTCCTAAAGCATTTTTTCTCTTGAGGATCAATAGAGGGTTAAGGATTGCTAGTGCATGTACAATTCTTGACTTACCCTCTTTAAATATTCTTTCCATGCACATTAGTTTAGGAAATTTTGACAGGTCTAGGTTTGCCAGTACATGGAAATTCTTAGGAATTCCCTTTTTGAAAGCATTGCTTTCTGTCCATGTACATTAGATTAGGGTCATTATCACCTTCCATTCTCCCTGATCCCCTTTCCATCTCCCATCTCCTCCATTTTTTCATTCCCTCCATTTTCCATTGCCTTCATTTTCATATCCTTCCCTTTGCTTGGTCTGCTCTCCCAAAGATATTCTATATTCTTGCATTGATTTGTTAAACCACTCATTGCCAATAGAACCCATTGCTAGAACCGAAAAAAATTCCACTAAAGTTCTAAGTCCTATGGCCATTTGATCCCGTTCATTTGCTATCTTTTCCATTAAAAATCATTTTTCATCATTCATAAACTCCTAATACCCTATAATCATTGATATATTTCTTGCTTTTCTTAAAGCCAACACCCTTTACCAATTTACCATGGAATTTTGCAAAGTGGCCTGTGGTATAGCGCTGACAGTTTGGAGCAGACAAAAAGTGTTTACTGCTATACCACGGTTAGTCAAAAGCAAGCTAGTGGTTATGCAATGGAAATAGTAGTGGCTAAGGAAGCAGTGAATGATAATGGTTAGAAACCCACCACGGTACCATGCAAGGTGAAACCATAGACTGTGGTAATATGGTAGGTAGTTAGTGTAAAAATGAATGTCAGTCACCACTGAACCATAGGAGGAAGAGTTATTACCCATGCTAGCATAGTAGACAATGATGAGACCGTGGAGATGATAGTAGTTGTTAACCGCAGTATTGCCAATGGTCAAGTCTGAGAACGTGGTGAATGCGGTGACAAGGTTAGCAACTGGCAAGGTGGCAAGGTGGTGGTTAACAAACGGTTACCGCGGAACCATCAATGTTTAGCATGATGAATGCAATAACGCGATAGAAGCTGAGGGAGACAGTAAGTGTTAGGTACCGCATGATTGTCGATAGTTAAAGCATGGATGGCGATAGAGCGGTAGATGAAAGGAAGACCGTGATAGTCTCACCGCGATACCACGGTTGGTCAATAGGTTGAATGCGGTAAGGTGGTAAAAGTAATAGAAGCCATGGTGAATGCAATGGTCATGTTATAAAGAAAAATTAAAGAAAAACTTATGTAAGAAATATCTAAATTTCTAGTAAGGCAACTTATTTAAATATTTCATTTTCATAGAATGTGGAATGGTTGTGGTGGGTAACATGAAGAGTCATGACTTTTGAAATTTATTGTATAAATATTTGCAAAAAACCAATCACAGGGGTTTGGTTCAAGGGAAGTTAGAGATTTTTCTTAGAAAAGAAATTGGGAATGAAATAATGTTAAAAAACCTTCTAGAAACGGTGCAAAGGATATGATTTTTCGAATGAATTCCTTTATGATTTTTTCATTGTTGTGATGTGATAACTATTAGTTTTTTGCTTGGTTCTCTCCATTTTGAAGTCTTTCGATCATTTGAGTTTAAATATCAAGTATATTTTAATTCATCAAGGTGCATTTCTTTAGTTTGTGTGATTTTGTTTACTGGTGTCTGCAAGTTAGAATCAAATACCTTTTAAATGAGTCACAGTGTTTATGAGATCTCTTTTGGATTGTTGAAGGAGAGCTAAGTAAGAAAATATTTGAACACTATCTATGCTAGTTATAAATGAATGAAGTCACATGCCAGTCATGAGAAATTCATCCCTAAAAGTGTCTAAGAATATGAATTGTGTCAAAGAGGAAGATGTATATGTAGTTAGTAATGTCTTTTGACTTCATTGCCCAATAGATAGAAGGCACTGATCTATCATATCCCAGAGGATAGAATTCACTATAAACAATATATTTAAAACTTTTCATTCGTGTAGTAGGAGTAGTTGTAGTATCATTTGGTCTATCCATTCCCACTTGCCATTGTGGGTAGACTGTTTAGTAGGAAATTCAATTCAAATCTGCATATTTCATATAGGTTCACCTGCCTAGGTCTAGCAGAACCTAAAGAGGAGAAGGTTCAATTGTATAATTGGCCTTGTACATTCGGAAAAAGTGTTGTAAGAGCTTGGAAAAATCTTATGGTTAAGACCTGCATTTTGAGAACCAACACCTAGTATGTGCGCAAGGCATCAATAATTCCGTTCCTCTCCTTTGGAGTACACACCTTACCAATAAAGACATTCTTGACATTACCTTGGGTCCCCATGTTGTATGTTTCACACTGATAGTTGAGTGATTCCCTTTTCATTTTCTATTCCTTATCTCTTACCCTGTCCAGATCAAAGATCCTTTCTAATTGCACCATGCCTCTTGGGATGGTGTTAGTTTTCAAATTGATGACTCTTTCTAGGTCAATTTTGGCCTCTTCAAGCTCAACCTCATCAATGACTTGAGAAGCAAACACATCACAACTAGTGATAAAATAAAGAATATGCTTATCATCCTCAAATACCTGAAAAATTAGTGACATTGTCAGGCACCGAGGGTACTGAAACATGTTCCATAGTGAACTTCTTTAAGCCCGAAAGTGATAATGGCTTCAATGTACTTGCTGCTTGTGCCAAAGAATTAGCAGTTTGATTCTTTCTACAAGGTATCAGCTGAATGTTGAAGGCATCAAATCCTTCAATAAGATCCTAGATTCTGTGTCTGTAATTGGCCATCCTTCTGTCATGACATGAGTATTGTTTTTTCACCTTCCTAACCACTAGCTCAGAATCTCCAAACACTTACAGGATTTTAACTTTATTTCTCAAATCCATTAGTAGCCCATGAACTAGAGCTTCATACTTAGCTACATTGTTAGTGCATTGGAATTGGAGTCTGTTAGTAGCAAATTAGGTTTTACCTTTAGGACTGATCAGCTCTAGCCCTGCTCCAGCACCTTGCTTAGATTTGGATCTATCAAACCTTAATGTCCAAGAGTCATTAGCTCCTACTTTTCTTGGGATACCTATGTCCTTACTATGAATCGAAGGCTCTTTAGGAGGTTTTGGACCCTTCCCCGTTTGACTATTTTGAAAGATTTGTATGTTTGACTTGACGGTTGGGGTTGTGCTAACTTGCCTTTGTATCCATCCTACTGAAGTTTAACACAAGCAACATTCTAGTTCAAAATGAGGAGCATCATGGAATCGACACCAATTAGGAAGGATCAATTCTTCAAATTTCATATTTCTACCCAACTGAATATGATCTTCTACACATTTCTATATAAACTCTTGGAAGTTATCCAAAAAATTGGGTTGTCTATCTACCTGATCATCGAGTTTTTTTGTTTGTTGAAATTACACTTTGGACCTATTGGCTTCTGATGTGGATTCATGAGAAGAGCCTTGGAACATCAAGATTTCTTCTGTGTCAAAATCCAAAGAGGCTAGGACATAGTTCCCCATACCGACTTCTGATACGAGTATCTCATTTGAATTATTCTGATATTCAGTGATGACATACTTCATTCTTGGTTCCCTCTCAATTTTGATCTGATTTGGGACCCCTTTCCAGGGGAGCCACATGGGAGAATGATCTATGGATGTGTATCCACTTAGTGCCTTGGTGAAATCTCTACCCAAGATCAGACCATAGGTGTCAGGAATGCCAACCACTTGAATATTAAGCACTTGTTGCACTCTAGGATCTGAGGCAACTTGCATGGGGATCATATTTAGTTCCCCTACAATGTTCACCTCTATTTTTTCTAATTGGGTGACTTTATTTTGAGATGCTACAGGGGTAATACCAAGGGCCATATAGATAGAAAATGGCATAACATTTGTGGATGCCCTTGAATCCATTAGGCAATTGTGCAAATTTTTCCTAAATATACGAATGGAAATCAGAAAAGGAGGGGTTTCCATTTTGCCTTGGAATAACCTCAACTGTGAGTTAGCTTGGGCAACCCAAATCTTATCTTTTTCTTTACCCCTATCCTTGGATTGTGATGTACTAGGACCTTTGGGTTCTTGTGAACTAGGAGGCCTTGCAATTGCCTCATTGGTAGCTATTCCTAACATTGCTATACTTGAATTAAAGGACCCAAGGACCATATTTCTGATTTTAGGAACTCTTAATAACTCAAAAGTAGAAAGACTCACCTTCACTTTTCTGAGTTCCTCAGTGACATATTCTCCTAGCTATTCCACATTCATGTCAGTGTGGAGCTCCTTGGAATGACCCGTCTTCTTATCCTTTGCTGCATCAACAATTTTTCCTTTGGAAACATCTGGTTGTCCTTCCTTTGAGTGGTATTGTGTTGGCACTTGAGGGTAAGATGGATTTTTATTGGCATGTGGATCTGGTGGAGTAGTAAAATTGTGTGAAGGGACAGATGTAGTGAACAGTCCTCTAGCTTTTGGATTCCTATGGGGCTTTCTCCTCAAATCATACTTTCTCGCAGGTTGCTGAAACATTTGCAATTACTCAACACCAGCCTCTTCTTCATCCAATGGGCCATTGTTATTCTTAGTTTCTTCATCAAACAGTTGAGAAATTTCATCTTCATTGAGCACTTGTTCGACCTCTCCATTTGGGCTACTTGATTCCTCTTCTACTTCATTCTCCTCATCCCTAGGGAATGAAGCATGATTCGCCATTAAAACTAGGGAGTCATAGAGATTCGAAGGAACCAATTCTTGGCTAGTGGAGTTTTTTTTAATTTCATATTGAAAAATTGAAGCAACAGTTTGAAATTTAGGGCAGTTGAGCTCAGAGTGCTGACTTGTCTTATGAAGCCTACACCATCCAGACAAAGTGACCTATGCTAAGTACACACCACTTGGAAGTTTCTCAGGATTGGAAGGTTAATCTAGTGGAGTCAGAACTCCTCCATTGTTAGGCCCAGTGTTCCATGACCTATTCCGGCTAGGTGGCTATCTTCTTTCAAATCCTTGTCCACCTTGTTGATTTCTATCAAAGTTTTAACCAAAACCTTGTCCTCTTTCAAAGTTTTGATTTCTGTCATAGTGTTTCCCTTTGTTAAAATTTGATTGCATGATCTTCTGATTAGCTTGGAGTTGATTGTTCTGGTTCCTTAAGTAGGTTACCTCCATGTTCAACTTCTTCACTTGCTTAGTTAGCTCATCTAAAATTTCCCTATCAGGACTATTGTAAGGGATTGGATTCATAGTGTTTGGGGAGCATCCTAACACTCCTCCAGAACCAGTAGACTAATTCAAGACTTCTGAGTTCTTCAAATATGTAGGGAAATTAGCTTGTGGCTATGAATGGAGGGGATGGTTAGCATTTTGCTCGGGATAACTAGACATTGGTTCGACCTGGTTTATTGGATGACTCGGGTGAGGGACTAGAGGCAACTATGGAATGGGATTCATGATAGGCATGTGATCGGTCAGAGCCTAGTTGAAAGATTGGAATTGGCTTGGGTGAGAAGCTGGTCCCAAAGATGGTAGAGGTCCAGACAAGTGTTGTCTTAGGTCTATATTGAACTTAATAGCCTCCATATATGTGGTGAGCAAGGTAGTTGGTGGATTAGTTCTCCATTTAATGAAGGTGGAGGTTAGGTTGTCAAGGGCTTCGAATTAGACCTCTAGGGCAATGTCTTCATTTCCAGCATAAGGTGCCTGAAGTCTAGTGTATGCTCAGTGGAACCTATTGTTGAATGATCCTATAGGCTCATTAACCTCCCTTTTTACTCCAGTAAAATGCATATACAACTCATTAGCACTAATGGGAATCTGAAATTTTATCAGGAATGCAGCCTCAAGCTCAACCCAGTTAGATATGGATGCAACAGGTAAGAGGTTATACTAAAAAAAGGGCTCTTCTCCTATAGAATAGGGGAAGAGTTTGCATGCAACATCCTCATGATTAATCCCTCTATCTCTCAGACAGGTTTGAAAGATCCTAATGTGCTCTTCTGCTGTCGTATTTGCGTCATTCATATGAAACTTAGAGAAAAAATGCTTAGCGTTCTTGGGCATAACATTGTAGTTGTTGAATGTTAGAGGTGATGGGTTATTTTCCAAGAAAGCCATTGGTGGAGGTGGTAATGGTCCATGAATGACTTGTTGGGTTTGTGGAATGGAACCAGTCTCAGAATCAGATGAAGATGGAGTGGATGGAGGTGGGGATGGTAGAAGTGATGGATTAGATGATGGTTTCTCCCTTCTTCTGGCCCCTCTTGACCTAGTTGGAGGTGGAAATTATTGATTCTCTTTTTCCTCTCCTGGTATGGATTTAGTTCTCCTTCTGAGCCTCTTAGGAGATATGGCATTTAGAAATCACTCCAGCTTGCTTATGCAACCCTCCTTCTAGCGCCAATCCTTTTGTTTGGTGTTTTTGCACAACAACAAATCAAAGAGAATAAAAGTTATCCTATCTCTCTTGAAAGGTTGATCTATGAACAAAGAGATAACCCCAAGGTCTCATGGGTGTCAGGTTATGATAATGCAGTGGAACAAACTCACTGATAAAATGTGAAAATTCTGGTAATCACAATGGGTCTTACTTACAAATGCTGGAGGCTCTAAACTCATCATATTCTAAGATATGGTGATGCTTTAACTTCAAGTTCTAACCATTTAATAAAAGTAACAACAAAAGAAGAGGGTTTCAGAAGTTCTAATTGTTAACACTACTTCTAATATTAATCATGCAAATGATGAAATACCTGGAATGGACCAATCCCTTAAACTAATTTCTATTTGACCTAGGCTATACCTGCAATCTTGTAGAAAATAGTGCAATCTCCTAAGGTGTTAAAGATTTTCAAGCTGTGGGCATTCATTTAGTAGGACTAAATGAATATCTATAGTTGAACTAATCACATGAATATGAGGTACATGTTGACCTTTCACAACATTCCCAAAATCAAGACGCTACCCAAAGTATGAACTAGGGATTGCTACAACACTCCAAGCACTAAATCACAAACATTACTAATTAAACCTAAGATATATCCAAAAATTGCCAAGTGATTTGAAAGATAGAACAAGAAACATTCAAGATTATCCAATGCAAAGGAGGTGTAGACACATAAAAATGACCAAGGCCTGCAAGCAATATTTTACCATGTTTCGTCCTAGCATAATTATGACATTGTAATTATGTTTCTAATCCACTTTCAACTATTAATTGAATAATGCATAATTATTTAATTAATTCATTATTTTCTATTCTTCATGATTATTAAAAAAATAAATCTTATTCATTTATTTATTTAATGTGTCACTAATTATCAAAGTCATCTCATAATTAAATAAAGTCTCATTTATTTAATTAATCCTTATCATTAATGTCCTCTTGATTATTAAATAAATATATTTTAATACATTTATTTAATATGTAACTAATTCCTAAATCCTCTTTTAATTAAATAGGTTCATTAATTTATTTAATTAATTAACTACCTCTTCTAAATTAAATAATTATTCTTAATTATTTAATTGCCTTAGGTGACATTTCCTTCTTTTTAAATAAAACAATTTATTTAAAAATTACTTCACATAGTTAATTGATTCTTCTTTTAGAAATTAATTTCAAAATCAATTACTTATTATCTCACAAAATCCATATTTTGAATTAATTTAATTCAAAATGGAAATATTCTTCTACAAATCAAGTAATTGCTAAAATTACTGATTTTCTAAAATCTCATTTTCTTATCTTTTGATTTTTACTAATTTCATCTCAATGTCACGTTTATTCTCCATCATTGATTTAATTTCCTAAATTAAATCTTGTCCACACATTTGGGGATTTCTACCCTAACCCTAATTGAGAGTTGTCATTTTGAGTCTTAACCATTGTTTCTAGGGAATTTCTCAATCTCTCATCTCATCCATCCATTCAAGATTGCATTTTCTATAAAATGACAATCTTGTTCTCATTTTCAACATCTCTTATCAATCTTGATTAATCTTATCTCTTATTTATCATTTCTTAATATCTTTGCATTTTTCATTTTAGCTACTTGCATTCTAGAATTAATTTTCTTGTGCAATCATATTTAAGAAATCCTTCAAAGTTTTGCTTAGGACTAGTCAAGTATAGAGTTGCTCACACAATTCAGAGGGCACATTCTTCATCACAGCAAACCAAGGAGGTGCAATGGAAATCAGCCATGGAGGAGAGAAGAATGGGTGAGCTTGTTCTAGTTTTCCTTTCCTTTTCTCATTTTTCTCCTTTACATTCTATTGTTTGTT
Source organism: Sequoiadendron giganteum (assembly GCA_007115665.2). Taxonomy (NCBI): domain Eukaryota; kingdom Viridiplantae; phylum Streptophyta; class Pinopsida; order Cupressales; family Cupressaceae; genus Sequoiadendron; species Sequoiadendron giganteum. The sequence goes on from CM021102.1 coordinate 72,394,225, forward strand.
TGGATTATTGAATATTTCATGCATTAGAAAAATAATCAATCTATCTTGTAGAAAGCCATCATTACATTGGTGAACCAACCCCTTAACAAGTTTTTGCAGGTTCTCTTACGACTTCATTTTTTCTTTTGCAGGTATAGGAGTACAGAATGACGCAACTGATAGGTGTCGCGACATAAATGCTCTGTTGCACTGCATTTTGTTTCTAGAGCGATGCATTTGACTTGTCGCAATTTATTTGAGCTCGCAAGCAATGCATTTGATCTCCTAAGCGATGAAATCGAACTGTTGCGCCGCATTTGACCTCTCGCGCTGGAAAATACTGGTAACTTCTTTTTTTTCTGATTTCAATTATTTTCTCTTTTCTATTTCTAGGTTAGAGATTTCTTGTGTTACTAATATTTTTTGTGATAGCATGTATCCACTTGGATTTAATTAATTTTCTTTGTTATTTGTTTCAAACAAATTGCATTTTACACGCATTGGTTAAAAAGAACAGACATGGAAATGCATATTGGTTAAAAAGAACAAAAAAAATTGTTTTCCATTGGGTTTAAAATTAACTCTTAGATAGAAAATAATACAAACTATTAAAATTAATCCCTTTTCTTGAAAAACACTAGAAATGGATAAAATGAACCTTGTGCATTCTCTGTTTGTACACATTTTATTTTTGGTTTAAAAAGAACACCGTGTGAGTGTGATCTGAAATATTCATGTGCTCTCTCTTTGTTTTTAAACAAAGATCGATTGAACTATGAATATTTTGGTTCGCTTTTGTTAAGCTTTAGAAAATTGGGCCTACTTTGGTGGGAAAAACTACTCACCCCAAAGCGACTCAAATTAGCAACGAATCTCTTTAGCCAAGCTACTTCCGACTAGTATATAAATGTGAATCCTAAGGGAAAGCCTAGGATTACGAGTGCAGATATGTCATACGGACCAAGTAGTACTCCCCAAAACCTTGTTGAGCTTAACCTCTTCAGGATGGAGTGCCTCCTTAATGAAGCTTAATATTTTTCCCGATGTATGACCACTCAAATGGATGTCCAAATTAAATCCTTTGTTATAGAAAGCCAAAAACCTTCTATTCTTCGGTGCAACAATGGTTATTGCTAAGGCACCCTTACCTGCACATTTCTTAGTAGAAATGATCAATCTACCATGGGAGTTTCATGGAGGTTGGAAGTTTGGTTTCCCTGAGAAGTGAGTGCACTGTAAGTGGGAGCCCATTGGGCCAAGCTTCTGAATTCATTCGCTAAGGATATGGAGTTAGTGGGATCCAAAAGAATACTGTCTTTGTAGCCCTAGGATTTTTTTTGTCAATGTCTTCAATGTGGTTGATTTAAAATTATTTTTACAACACCAAGTGTTTTCCAAACTATTTTATGAAAACTTCAACAAACTGAACATCAAAAATCTTAGACAAAATTGGTCAAATTTGCAAAAACTTGATTTTTTTCCAAAAATTGCTTCCTGTGACGCAAACGCTCTCTCAAAATGCATTCGCTATATTTTGAGTTGTAATTGCTCTGATGAGCTGCATTTGAAGCATTCTGAGTGGAAGTTGATTTGATAAACCACATTTGAAAAATCCCGCATCACATTCTCCATTCTGAGCTACATTCGCCAGTTTCAAACCATATTCGCTTTTCTAAGTCGCATTTGCCTATTCCAGAACCAAATTCACTAGTCTGAGCCACATTTTTTCTATCGTGCCACATTCACTATGAGACATTTGCAAAGACCTCACAACCATCTTCCTACTGTCAAAATTGAAGTCCACAACTTGTCTTTTCCATAATTCAATCAAGTCTTCCTTCACTATTACTGTTTAAACCAAATATTGATTTGCTCAACTTCCCTTAAACATTGCATTATAGGTACCATTTTTAGGATCACAATAGGATTCCATTTCCATTTCATTAGTTTCATAGGTAACTCTACCATCTCCTTATACACTTACTTTTTCAGATTTTAGGAGTAGGCTCTTACCATCCATTGTCAAAACTTTGCATTCAATAGTAGGTTATCATTGGACCCAATCACCCTTTGGCACTTAGTCAAATCTTTTATGAATTATTTCCCACTCAATAGTCTAGTGTGGAAACTTCACTTTGTCCTCTTTTAGTCCTTTTATGGTCGATTGATATTCCAAACTTGAATCATTTCAAAAACTTTGTTTGCTCAAGTTGTCATCTGCTTAGAATTTTCAATAGTGAGTACATCCTAGTCTCCTTTAGTTGCATACCAGTTAGCATCTCCATTTTAGTGTCACACCATTTGCATTCATGAATCGTTAACCTCATTTTGGTCTCATTTGCATTTGATAATATTCCTAAATTTAAAAAAAAACCAAAAACATAGTGTCATATTTAGATCATTCTCCCCCATCATCCCAAAGTTGAGCAAAACTTTTATGGTTGAAACTAGATTACAGAAAAAGAAAAGACTCATGGATTCCTTTGGACAAGACACCAACTTTCTTGGTTTCAGAACTAGCATGGATTATTTTCCTAATGACATGAGCAATCCTTCTTATAACAAGGGAAATTCCAACATCAATCCTTTCAGTGAGATGAACATCCCACCCTATCCACAAGACCTTTTTTAACAATTTATCCACAAAGAATCAAATGGGGAAGTCTTTATAGAAGACATATTAGCTGCTGCCCAACACCCAGAAGTTGTTGCTTTTGTGGAAGTAGTCTTAAATGACTCTTCTAGATTCCTAGCTATGCTCCTTGACCAAGGGGCTAAGATACCAAAGGGATTTGATCTTAATAATCTTAGAGCAACATCTCCTAATCCCCCATCACACAATCCTTCCATAGGAGCTTCTTCACAAAATATCATCAACACCATCAATGCTACCTCCCTTGGTCATACTACCACCACAACCAACACAACATCTATTATGGGATCATCTACCCAAACCAACACCATATCACAATCCATCCCCAAAAATACATCCACCATCCCTTCACAAACAATGGGTGCAACCACCTCAACACTCTTTGGAACTTCACCTAGTTCCATGAGTACATCATAAAACTTGTTATTAGGTTCTTCAAATGCTATGGAAACCAACTCATCTAACCCTTTTGGGAGAAATAAACGAAGATTTTTCATTCAAGGCACCCAACCTAATTCCTCATAGGTTAATACCAACATTCCTGTGAGCCAAAACACCAACATTCCTCATGGCCACAACTTCTTATTTGGGAAAGGCAATCAAGGCGCTCAATCCTTCACTCCATTTGGGCATCAACAAGCTCAAAATCAACAAGGCCAGCAAATTCAATCCAACATGGCAGGATCTCACATCCCCACTTACTCCTCTCAAGTTCATACACAACAACACATCCATCATCAAAACACTCATTTCCAACAACTGCATAATCAAAACACTCATTTTACTCACCGACAACCAATTCCAAATCAACACATCTCATCACAATAGGTGGGCACTCAAGCCATCCCTATCACCAACATGTGTGCTTCTACCAACAACCTAATTGTGGAAGCACTCACACTCCAACTCACTACTCTTCAAATGCAAGTGGAGACCTTGCAACAATCAAACAAAAATTCATACATGTCACATGACTTGTGTCCATATCCATTCGACACAACCTTGTATATGCCACCCTTTCCTCATGGATATGTGGTACCTAATTTTACCAAATAGAAAGGAAAAACAAACCCTATTGAACACATAAAATAATTCACCACTAGTTGCATGGACATTGCATATGAGAAAACATACCTGATGAGAATTTTTTCTAGAACTCTCATAGGTCATGCACTGGAATGGTTCTCACTATTTCCTAAAGGAATCAAAACATGGGATGAATTGGCAAACAAGTTTTTTGAAAACTATGCTTATAACATTGACATGGATATGGACATTGCCTCCTTATGCAGACTTACCCAAGAGGATATAGGGGAGACTTTTATCCCTTTTTTTCAAAGATGGAGAACCTTAGGAAGTAGATGTCTGGTAGAAATACCTAAAAAGGATAAAGTCACCATGTTTGTACAAACTCTCCTAGGACAACTAAGGTATGGCTTACAAGTCCATTGTTGCACCACCTTTGTTGACCTTGTTGAAAAGGGTGTTCAAATTGGGAAAGAATTGATCGCCAAAGGTGAATTAAAATATGGTGGAAAAACTATCAAAACCACCACAAATAATAACCTAAGTAGCTCCAATGACAAAACTAAATACTGGGTTAAGAACAAACATATCACCCATGATGGTGTGGTCGATGGAAAAAGTGTCAATGCAACAGGTCATTACTCACCATCAAAGGAGTGAAAAATAAAAATGCACCTATAACTACATGAACACCAACTTCCAATGCTATTCAAAGCAATCTTGCTCAAGCTAATCAAAGGCAGTTGCGTTAACTACGACAATTCCAAAAATGCACATACACCCCTTTGGGTGAACCTATTGAAATTGTCTTGAAGAAACTTCTTCAAAACGGTGTCATAATGCTAAAAGAACCTAAACCATATGACCTTGGTCAGTTCAATCCATCATGGTGGGATGACAACGCATTTTTTAATTACCACCATGCCAAAGGGCACAAAACCTCCTCTTGTCATCAATGGCAAAATCTGGTACAATACCTTATCGAAAATCACACCATTGAGTTAGGTGGTCAATTATTCACGTCTAATGCAGATCATACTATCCACAAGAATCCACTGCAGGATCATGGTAAACCTTCCTCATCTGTCGTTAAGAATAACAATAATCAAGCCAATCATGTCCGTCTTTCCTACAATAATGTTCGTCCTGCTTACAATTATCCTGGTGGTACCATTATTAACAATCTTCACGCTGCTGATGAAGATAATTGTGTTAATACCATTACCATTAAAAAGGCCCTAGAATGCAATGTCACCATGTGTAAAGGAAAGGTCACTAACCTAGGTCCTTCTGCATATCAGCCTAAGATCACCATACCCAGTCCGTTTGCTAGATAGTCAAATGCTAAACCAGAGTTCAACCTTCTTGAGAAATTGAATAAAACACACTCAAAAATCCATTCTCGAATTGCTTCGTATCTCACCCATGCATAAGGCCATCTTGGATAAATTCCTGCGAGAGTCATTTGCCCCATCCAACATTGATGTCAACCACTTTGAGACTATGGTCGGATATCTGAATTCGCCTCATCACATCACCTTTTCGGAGAGTGACTATTCCTTGCCCAAACCATCTCATAATGATGCCCTTCACATTGAGGGTTTTGTCCACAAACATAAGGCTAGACGAGTCTTAGTAGATGGTGGAGTAGGATTGAACATCTGCTCTTTAAAATTGGTTAAAGCTCTGGGCTTCTCTGATGCATTTGTAGATGCTACTAAGAGAATTGTCATCAAGGCATATGATGATGAAGAACACGCTTCTAAAGGAGTCATTACAATCCCACTTCGAGTGGGACTAGTTATCATAGATACAACATGCCAAGTCCTGGATCATGACATACATTATAATATCTTACCTGGTTGGCCCTGGATTCATTCTCTACAGGCCATTCCATCCACATACCACTAATGCTAGAATCTGCCATTTGATGGTACTGAAATCACTATCCCAGGAGATCCTGATCCATTTCAATATTGTACCAATTTGTGAGCCACTATTGAGCACTACGTACCCATCAATTGAGAAGCCTCAGATTCCACCTCATCCAAATATATTGACTCATCTGCACTCACCAAATCATCCATTCCATCAACTTCTACCACACGGTCTTCCCCGGCCTCCATACCAAGTAAAGACTTTCAAATCTAGGATCTTGGTTGTGGAGATTTAAAACTGAAAATGGCCTACTGTATAACCACAATACCTAAGCTGCCTAAAGTCTATGGTAGACCGTGTTTCTTAGTTGAGCCCAAAAAACTTTCAAGGTTCCACAAAAAAGTGTTTTCACACTATGGGGTGATATGGGTAATGAAGTCATCATTAACATAGATAACTAGATCTACAAAGACCCAAAAGAGTTTCCTCTACTACTAGTGCATCTCTATGGAAAAGGCTATGATATATGCAAGGCCCTAGGTTTGGATGGCACAAGTGGTCTTGGAAAGGAGAGCAATGGAAGGAGGGAACCTGTTATCATAAATGCAAGACCAAGGTACATAGGGCTAGGGTTTGACCAACTCAGAACTAACGATCGATGTACCTATTGGTGTTTTTTCCACATATGATTTTCAATTCTCTAAGAGGTATCCAACCTCTATTATAAAGAACTAGAAAGGCTAGTGGCCAACTAATGAGATATAGTCTTAGACTAACATCTCCTACACTTTTGGCTCTGTGAGACCAAGGTGGGTAAACCTTCATGTGTTCATAAGATTGTTCTATGATTGATAAGAAAAATTCTTCGTACAAATGCAGTCCCCACACATGCAATTAGATAACAATTACCTTTGTTGTGGCAAAACCTAAGAATAATAATAGATGTCCCAAAGCAAAGAGACTAAAAATTATCATAAGATTTATATCTCAAAAGAGATAGCGTTTGATATTTGTTAAAATGCTCAGATATTGAATCACCATGCTCAGAGCCACGTTCCTACACCTGAAATAATTTTACCGACACTATCCAGTGCCAATTTCATTAGGCGGGAGTCATATAAAACATAATTCAGATATTATGAACTTATCACCATAATGCTTTGTTACTATGAGATCTTTTAGTATATTAAAACAATACTCCTTAGTGAATCCTAAGCATATGACCATAAACATGCAATTTTTTTTCAAGCATTTCATTAACTCATTAAGGTAAAGCAGGAGAACAAGTTACACTTTCAAATACACCATTGAAACTAAATGAACAAACCCTTGATAAATCCATTCATAATCCATGACACATACATAGGAGAGAAAATTGTCTTAAATCTTTTAGATTTCTTTCAATATCAGTAATTACAAAAGTATAGCATACTTATTTCATACTATTCCCGACCCAAAATGATTTCCTAAATAATACCTTCAAAATCCTATAGTAAAACTAATTGTACATACTCAAAACCTTATGGATCAAAAATATCGACTAACAATGAGCCGTGAAATCTCCTTTATAGGACAGGAGAGCAACAAAGCATTAGGCTACATTGTTAATTTCAAAATTGGATTTCATTTTGAATGAAATTCGAATTCACATTCCTCATCATTAGATAACAAGGTGCACGATCCGAGGAATCAAAAAATGGTTACATAGTAACAAGTCAGAGAAAAAACAAAAAAGCATGCCAGGCACACACATGTCCATATAAACAAGATGAAACACTAGAAAAACATCACCCAACAGACCCAACACTAGCAACCACTAAGTAGACACATGGCCTCGATACAAGTGACCCCTCCGAGTTCTTGCCTCAGTCAAAAGCAGAAGCGCCTTCATTCCTCCAACCACATTAGTGCCACATCCAACAACTTGGCCCGGTACTAGTGCAGTTATTGATTCGACTGCAAGGACCTCCTCGTTCACTCCCATGAGCTTAGTCAAAGCCATTAGGTAACACTGGTAATATGAGTCAGTCTTGGACCCGTTATCATCAAAATCTGATGTAATTAACACAAGGGATGCACAATGCTCTGGCCTTTTTCCAGCACTCTTAGTAGTGACCTCAGGTGTTCTGGGAGCAGGTTGCTCCTTCTTAATTAGTGACCTCCTGGCTCCTACTCAAGCACTCCTATGCCCTATAGATTTATCCATAGCTTCACAAAATATAGGAGAATAACCACCACCATTGATGCTAAATAGACTTGGCAAGTCAGATGACTCAGATTGAGTCAATCGAGCGTTGAAAATCCATCTCAGTGCCTCAAAAAACCACAACCAATAAAAACCCATGAAAATAGGAGGTCACAACTGGATAGTGGGTCCCATTTAGCCCTATCGCTCCAAGAACTAGGCCACGTGTCACCCTTTTGTAGACCTCATAGTACATTTGAGACATTTGCTATGCTCGTGCAAGGTCTGCAAGGGAGAATTATTATTATTAACCCTGTAATTAAAACCCTCGCTGATGAAAAGATGACCACTTATCATCGCTGACACCTCAGGAAAAAACCCTGCCCCTCCGTACATGCCAAATGGCAGCATCTCGCAGACCTCACACCTCTTAGTGACATCAGTAGGAAAACCTACGAGGTTTGTGAGAAACGGTCTAGATCAAAACCCGTGATCGGACGGTTAACCAAACAACATGCACGGACATTAGAATATTCAGGTGGGACCGACCGGTACAACCCTTGGCATTATAAAATTTTAAGCCCCGCTGACGGAAAAAGACCGACAGGCTAGGTGAAAGGGGCCGATAAGAGCATGGAGGAAAGGGCTCAATCGGATCACTTAAGTGATCAGTTACCTTTGGTAGCAAGTCATCATTCAAACATAACAAGAGGGTTTTCAAATTTAATAATTCACATCACCCTGGGTAACTTTGAACCCAAAAACCTTAGCCTCCTTCCTTCAAAATTTAAAAGCCCCATCAGTGGTTCTGATTGGGGATGTATGTCCCCTGTGAGCATAGCAATAATCTAAAATCTTTGGTTTTGCAGATCAGATTACTGAATTACACAAGTGCCTTGACAAATATTTCACCTTGCTTTGTCAATTGGACTTGTGCACTACCAACTTGGTGGCCCTAGGCCTCTTGACAAGAGAAATAAAAATTTGCCCCTATCAAAAACAAAATTCTCTGTCACCTAGAGTAAACAAGTTCTACAAAATTTACACTTTGATGCTTCAAAAATAATAGGATAATGAATATGTCTAGAAGTATCATAATGTTTATTTATACTCCCCTGCATCAATTCAGTCCATGTCCTGTTGCAAAACTTTAAAAGCAACATATGACCATGATAACATTTCACCTTACTCTGCCCCTGGTCATAACTCATAGGATGTTGGCCCAATTGAACTGAGAAGTGGAAACATTCATAACTTACCTGGTCTACAACATTACACATTCTGGCATCATCATCAATTTGCACATCAAACTAAAAATTTTCATCTAAAACTATGTGCATATTATCCATACTTGTATTACTCAACACAAGTGATACACAACTCAGGGAATCCCCACCCTAGAATTTCCCAAATAAGTTAGGTTTCTAGCACTTGAATTTCATCAATTTGGGATACATCCTAGCATCACAAATGTCTATAGTACTAGTTACATCATTCTCTAGGGAATGTGTAAACACATTCATTTCAGGCCTCTCAATGTACACCTTCCCCCATATTTCTTCATTTATTCTTAAATGAAAACCCTCAAAGATAGAGTCAAATACATCAATTTCAAACTGGTCAAAAGAGAGAGCAATATGCATTGGCCTCCTTGTACTCAACATTACCTATTGTATGTGTTAATTTATAAGTGAAAATTTCGGCACAAGCTGAAAAATTTTCACCGGCAATATCAATGTCAAAAGGTAACAACATATCCATCTCAACTTCACATAAGCAGTCAAGAAAAACAATAGTACTAATATTTTCATCAGTGTGTTGGTTGTCTTTAGTACTATTCTTTTGATCATATACTTCATTTTCCTCAAATTCCTCAACATTTATACAATAGGCTTGTTCCATTGCCAGTATACCCAGAGTATACTCTAAATATTTATCATTTGAAAATTGTTCCTTCACTTGGGAACAATTAATAACATGAGGTTCTACATTTCGATACAACTTTGGTGAAAAGAAAAGCCTAGTTCCATTCTCAGTACTGCAATCACTACCTCTGAAATCACAATCATTGGCCTATAAAAAAATCTCAGTGACATGAGCATTACAATCAAGATTAGGAGACACAATAGGTGTCTCACATAATCTTGCATTATTTTTCCCATTAAATTCCTTTGTAGTTATCCAACATTCTTCAAAAGGGCAAGCATTGTCTTCATTTTGTGTAGGTACATTCTTGGCTAATTCTGCAATCTCTATCCACTTAATGACTTGGGCCAAATTAGCAGGTTTTAATTCTTCTGGCAAAGCACTTAGCCCTGGTTCATAAAGTTTACAAAATAAATCAATGCATTCATAGTCATTAGGTCTATGACTTCTAGGAATTTGTATCAAGACTTCTAAAAATATCAAGAAAAACTCATATGGCGATTCCCTCTCTTGCCTCTTCATTTCATACAATTCTTGTACAAGATAATTTTGATCAACATCATTCAAACTAGACTAGCTTTCAACTTGGATCTCATTATCATCACACTGTAATGGTGAAGATATGACAATTTTCACAACACCCTTATCATAATCAATACTCTGAATAACTTCCTCTGACATTTTACTAGTACTAGGTAAGCTAGGGTAATCAATACTTGCAACAAGATACCCCTTCATCATTGAGTATTTCATATTGTTTTCAATTTACATAGCCATTTGATATGCTTGGTGCATGTTTTTAGGTTCTTTATCTCTTAATAAGTAACCCATCCTTTTTTCAAAATTACCAAGATACACAACTAAGAATTCAACCTCACTCGGTCTTATTTCTTTAGGGATTTCTCTTAAAGCTTTTGAAAACTTGAAATTAAAATATGGGATTAGCTCCTCTTCTTTTATGTGAATTTCCATAAAACCTTTTCTTAATATGTTGGGATTGACTTGTTCACCAAATTGCTCCATAAAAACTATCACGAACTGATTCCATGAGTTAATAGAATAAGTAAGTAAATAGGAAAACCAATCCTTGGCATAACCCTTCAAGGGTTGCACAAAAAGCTTCATGACAACATCCTCACGACTGACTTCATAATCCCCCATTACATCTACAAAATGTTGTACATGCTTAGAGGTTGATTCTGTAGTTTTCCCTGTATATTTAGGCAAATAATTCCTAATCTTCTTAGGAATTGGACTAGGGTAACCATTGACATCACTGAAAATAAAAGGCATATACCTTTGAGTTAAAAAACACCTCGAAGAGCTCAATACAACTTGTTCTCTTTGCATAGTTATGTCTATTTTTACATAAGGGAAATCACTTATACCCATTTAAAATTTCATCAACAATATATATTTATCAGACATATTATTTACTATCACAACCATGATTCTGTTAGTGACTGCAAATAGTATTCCTTTCTTTTCAAGAAATTATGCAACATAAACATTATTTCATATGACCTTATACATATTACATCATTAGAAGTATGGAAAAACAAATCATTGTTCCTTTCTTGATGCTAGACATCTAGTTTGGAACCATCTACATCCTTAATTACAAACACCCATCACAATTAAAAATAGTGAACTATTTAGTTTTGATTAAATCCCTAGTAATTTTTTGTTTTGGCAGCATGTATTAAATTCTTCTTCTTGACTGTAAATATCACAGATCTAGGACCATTTTGTCATTCATCAACTGGTTCTTGATACAGAGTCGCCACCTCTTCAACAAAGCATTATATTAAAAGAAATATGAAATTCCTTTCAAAGTTTGTCATATTTTGGGTTTTAACCCACAACAGAGTCATACCATACCACTACCAATCTCCTTCAAAACCAAAATCCATTACCATCCAAATTTTAACATTCAAATTCACTTAACAAAAGATCCTAGATAGCATCCTTCAACCCCCGTGGTTCCTTGTTTCTCTTTTTCTTTTAAATTTCTCAGAAGTTCTCCCCAATAAAACCACCATTCATCTAATGATTCCAAAACTCCTGAATCCTTTTCCAACAAGATACCATAGATCATAATATTTTTAGGTTCATTTGAACAACCTCTTCCATCTAAGGTTGAAAACATTCACTATGTATATTTAGACCAACAAATCTATGATATGACTCTATAACCATCTACAACTGGTGATTTAGAACTCCCCAGCGGAGTCACAATTTTGTTGGTGTTTTTTCCACATAGTATTTGCAATTATCTAAGAGGTAGCCAACCTCTATTATAAAGAACTACAAAGGCTAGTTTCCAACTAACGAGATCTAGTCAAAGGCTAACATCTCCTACACTTTTGGCTTTGCAAGACCAAGGTGGGTAAACCTTCACATGTTCATAAGATTGTTCTATGACTGATAAGAACACTTCTTCTTACAGATGCAGTCCCCACACACACAATCAAACAACAATTATCTCGGTTTTGGAAAAATCTAAGAATAATAATAGATGTCCCAAAGCAAAGAGACTGAAAATTATCATGAGATTTATATCTCCAAAAAGATAGCATTTGATATTTATTAAAATGTTTAGATATTGAATCACCATGCTCAGAGCCATAGTCCTACACCTGAAAAAAAATTATTGACACTATCCAGTACCTCATTCATTGGGTGGGAGTCATATAAAACATAATTAAGATATTATGAACTTATCACCATAATGCTTTGCTACTATGAGATCTTTCAGTATATTAAAATAATACTCCTTAGTGAATCCTATGCATATGACCATAAACATGCAATTTGTTTTCAAGCATTTCATTAACTCATTAAGTTAAAGCAGGAAAACAAGTTACACTTTCAAATACACCATTGAAACTGAATGAACAAACCCTTGATAAATCCATTCATAATCCATGACACATACATAGGAGAGAAAATTGTCTTAATTATTTTAGATTTCTTTCGATATCAGTAATTAAAAAAGTATAGCATACTTATTTCATACTATTCCTGACCCATAATGATTTCCTAAATAATACCTTCAAAATCCTGCAGTAAAACTAACTATACATACTCAGAACCTTATGGATCCAAAATGTTGACTAACAATGAGCCATGAAATATCCTTTATAGGATAGGAGAGCAACAAAGCATTAGGCTCCATTGTTAATTTCAAAATTTAATTTCATTTTGAATGAAATTCGAATTTACATTCCTCATCATTCAATAACAAGGTGCATGATTCGAGGAATCAAAAAATGGTTACACAGTAACTAGTCGGAGAAAAAAAAAAGCCTGCCAGGCACGCACACGTCCACATCAACAAGATGAAACACCAGAAAAAACACTGTCGAGCAGACCCAATACTAGCAACCACTAACTAGACACAAGGCCCCAGTACAAGCAACCACTCCCAGTTCTCGCCTTAGTCAAAAGCAGAACCGCCTTCATTCCTCTAGCCACATCAATGCCACATCCAACAACTTGGCTCGATACTAGTGCAATTATTGCTTCAACTGCAAGGACCTCCTCATTCACTCCCATGAGCTTAATCAAAGCTGTCAGGTAACATTGGTAATTCGAGTAAGTCTCAGACCGATTATCATCAAAATCTGATGAAATTAACATAGGGGATGCACAACGCTCTGACCTTTTGCTAGCACTCTTAGTAGTGACCTCAGGTGTTCTTGGAGCAGGTTGTTGCTTCTTAATTAGTGACCTCCTGGCTCCTACTCGGGCACTCCTGCACCCTATAGATTTATCCATAGCTTCACAGAATATAGGAGAATAATCACCACCATTGATGCTGAATGGACTTGGCAAGTTAGACAACTTAGATTGAGTCAATCGAGTGTTGAAAATCCACCTCAGTGCCTCGAAAAACCACAGCCAATCAAAGACCCATGAAAATAAGAGGTTGCAATCAGACAGTGGGTCCCATTTAGCCCTGTTGCTCCAAGAACTAGGCTACGCATCACCCTTTCATAGACCGCGCAGTACATTTGAGACATTTTCTATGCTCGTGCGAGGTTTGTGAGGGAGACTTATTATTAACCCCATAATTAAAACCCTCACTGATGAAAAGATGACCACTTATCATCATTGACACCTCCGGAAAAAACCCCACCCCTCCATACATGCCAGGTGGTGGCATCTCCCAGACCTCGCACCTCTTAGTTACATCAATGGGAAAACCTACGAGGTTTGTGAGAAATAGTCCAGATCAAAACCCATGATCGGACGGTTAACCAAACAGCATGCATGAACATTAGAATATTCAGGTGGGATCGGCCGGTACAACCCTTGGTGTTATAAAATTTTAAGCCCCAGTGACAGAAAAAGACAGACAGGCTAGGTGAAAGGGGCCGGTAAGAGCACAGAGGAAAGGCCTCAACCAAATCACTTAAGTGACCGGTTACCTTTGGTAGCAAGTCACCATTGAAACATAAAAAGAGTGTTTCAAAATTTGATAATTCACATCACCTTGGGTAACTTTAAACCCGAAAACCCTAGCCTCCTTCCTTCAAAATTTAAAAGCCCCATCAGTACCTATGAACTTTCAAGTGAGGGCATAACAGCTACAAAAAGTGTCAAGACACGTGAAGGATCCCTTACCGAAACTAACTCTAATGAATGGGAATGGGGATTTGAGAAAACCCTAAGTGAATATGATATTATGAACTATTCCTGGACCTTGGTCAACTCCCCTTCAAAGCAAAATTCTGACAAGAATACAACATTGACCCTATTAACCGGCATTCCAAAAATAAGGAATGGGTAAGCATTCCTTGGGATCCAAAACAATATAAGGTGTCGTTGGATACACTTGAATCATCCCACCCCATTCCCGAGCCCACCCTAGAACCTAACGTGTCTGAACCTACTATGCATGCTTCTAAAATGCCAACCACTAGTCATGATGCTGATAGTTTTATCCACTATTATGAATTTGAATTCAACTCATCTAACTCTGAGTATAGTCCATCCATTGCATCTAACACAAAATTTTAAATTGACAACTTTTCCTTCACACTTGAGGCTTCAATTTGCACACTTTCTGCATCTTCCCCATCCTTTACCAACACTGACTATGAGATTCCCCCCGTTTACACTCAACTGATTGATTGGGACCAGCAAGAACCACTAGTGATGGAAATCTTTTAGAATGATGATGCAATTGCAGAATTCATGGGGCTCCGTGAAGGCATTCCATCGAGTGATCACAAAATAGGGTTTTTCACTGATCTAGATTGTGCAACATACTTCGGGGAGACTGTGCAATCCTCCAATTGCAAAAATACAAAGAATAAAATGAAAAAAGAAATGTCTTTAGGTGAAAACCGCAAGGCACCTTCTGACAGCAAAATAGTAAAAACAAAGGACATATCCAAAGGTGAAAACCTCTGTGAGGTGCCTAAGGATGGAGGATTGAACTTTCTTCCCATGACACAAGAAAAATCAGCTATGCTCATTGAAGACACAATGGAAGTTAACATAGCCACACTAGAGAATCCCCAAATGATTCTCTTGGCCGCATCATTGTTAGAGGAAGAAAAACCTGAATTTCAACAATTCTTCATAGACAGGAAAGTTAACTTCACATGGTCATATTCTGACATGCCAAGCCATTATATTGAATTGGTTTTACATCACCTTCCTCTAATCTTAGGAATCAAGCCAGTCAAAAAAAAGTTGTACAAAATGCATCCATAGATTGCACTACTTGTAAAATCTGAACTAAAGAAGTTACTGGATGCTGGGTTCATAAGGTCAATAGATTATGCTGACTGGATATCCAACATTGTCCCTGCCACAAAGCCAAATAGACAAATCCATATATGCATGGATTTCAGAGACTTGAATAAGGCTTTCCCAAAGGATGATTTCCCCTTACCTAATATAAACATGATTGTTGATCTCACCATAGGGTACGAGATAATATCCCTCATGGATGGTTTCTTGGGATACAAAAAAAATCCGAATTGCAATAGAGGATCAGCTTAAAATGGCGTTCACCTGCCCATGGGAAACATACTATTGGAATGTCATGCCTTTCTGCTTAAAGAACGTCGATGCCACATACCAAAGAGCTATGACAACAATATTTCATGACATGATGCATATCATAATGGAAGATTATGTGGATGACCTATTGGAAAAATATTTAACACAAAAAGATCATCTCAAAGTCCTAGACAAAATTTTTAGATGGCTCAAAGATTACAAGGTTCGTTTGAACCCAAAAATATGTGTCTTTGGAGTCACTTCAGGCTAGCTTTTGGGATACATAGTTTTGTGACGAGGCATTAAGGTTGATCCCGCAAAAGTCAAAGCAATTCTAGACATGCCTCCACCAAAAGGAATCACTGAGTTGCAAACACTTCAGGGTAGACTGTAGCCCATCCGCTATTTCATCGTGCAATTGGCAGACAAGTGTCAACCATTTCAATATTTGTTACGTAAAAGTATTCCCTTTTTATGGATGGAAAAATGATACATAGCCTTCGAATAAATTAAAGAATATCTATTGACACCACCAGTGCTAATGCCACCTATTGAAGGAAAGCCATTGATCCTGTATGTCTCTGCAACTACAAATGTATTGGGGGCATTATTGGCACAAAATGAGAATGAGGAAAAAGAAAGATCCATATACTACATCAGTCACACACTGATAGGATATGAGTTGAACTATACAACCATTGAATGTGCATGCCTTGCAGTTGTCTTTGCGGCACAAAAACTAAGACATTACATGCTAAGCCAGCAAACACACCTAGTAGCCAAGATTGATCCACTAAAGTATCTTTTAAGCCGGGCGACATTGACAGGCTGTTTGGCAAAGTGGGTCATGATATTGAATGAGTATGACATAAAATATGTTGAGTGCAAGGAAATAAAAGGTTACTTAATATCATATCAACTTGCAAATGCATCGATCCAAGCCACTCATCCGCTGATAACTGATGAGTCTATCTTTCATGCAGAACCAACCTTACCATGGAAACTATATTTTGATGGGTCCCACACGAGTCACGGCTAAGGAGATGGTATCTTATTCATCACACCACAAGGGTATTAAATTCCTAAATCATTTTGGATCACCTTCCCTTGTACAAATAACATTGTAGAATACGAAGCATTGGTCACAGGTCTCAAGATAGAAATTAAATGGAAAATTTAAACATTGTTCATATTTGAGGATTCTCAGTTAGTCATCAACCAAGTGAATGATGATTATGAAACAAAAGATGGGAATTTGCTTCCCTACAAGTGAATGGTGGATAGTTTCATGACATATTTCAAAATGATTTCTTTTGAACAAATACTAAGGATACAAAATAAGGTAGCAGATGCAATGGCTGCTATTGGATCTCTCTTGGACATCCCTAAAAATGTGTCACAATTTGAATTCTTAGTGGAACAGCTGTTGATGCCTACATATGACATCCCAGAGTCAGAAATGGTTTGTGAGATTGTTAGTCCTAGTTCACCTTGGTACTAGGACATTTATGATTATCTTAAATCCCAAACCCTACCACCCAACCTTTCCAACAACCAACAAAAGTCCTTTATCAAAAAAGCTACTAGACACACCATCGTTAGTGACACCCTATACTGCCATGGCTTTGATAACATCCTTCTTCTCTATCTCGACATTGATGAAGCCCAAACAACTTTATGAGAAGTACATGAGGGTATCTATAGATCTCATTCGAGTGGTCCAACATTAGCTAGGAAAGTCACCAAACTTGGATACTATTGGCTGACATTGGAATAAGATGCTCTTCAGTTTGTCAGAACATGTCAGAAATGCCAGGTCCATAGTGACCTAATTCATGCACCTACACAGGAACTGAGACTGATCACTTCTCCATGGCCTTCCACACAATGGGGACTCAACCTCGTGGGAAAGATCCATCCATCCTCCTCTAATAGCCATAAATTCATAATCGCCTCCACTGAGTACTTTACTAAGTGAATTGAAGCCATCCCTCTCACTTACATCACCAGTAAGCAAATATCTAGGTTTATTCTAAATTACATCATCTACTGGTATGGTGTCCCACAATCCATCATCACAGATAATGGTAGTCCATTAAAAAATTAGGACATTCATGAACTTTGTGAGCGATTTCACATCGAGCATCATTTCTCCACCCCACATTACCCACAAGGTAACGACCAAGCTGAGGTGTCAAATAAAATAGTTCTTCGCATTCTTAAGAAGACCATCAATGACGTTCACCACGACTGGCACCTACAACTTAATCTTGCTTTATGGGCCTATCGTACCGGCATTCATACCCCCACTAGGGCCACTCCATTTTCCCTGGTCTACGGATCTGAGGCTATATTGCCCATCGAGGTTGAAATTCCTTCTCTTTGAGTCTCCTTGAAAGGAATGATTGATGATGAAGAGTACAAATAGTCTCACCTACATGAGCTAGAAATGCTACAAGAAAGATGACAAAACTCCTTAAATCACTTGTAGGCATATCAAAACCATCTCTGCCAAAGCTATAAAAAAAGAGTAATGGTGAGAAAATTTGAAATCGGTGACTTGGTCCTCATGCAGAACCCAAGAAATCAGGCAGACCATGAAAAGCCTGGCAAGTTTGAGGCTAATTGGCTCGATCCTTATATTATTACTACTACATTTGGTTCTGAAGCTTATTAGTTGGCCACACTTGATGGAGAACAGATGAAAAAACCCATGAACAACTTACATAGCATCATAGAACTTGGCTAAAACCTAAAAATACAAAAAATAAGAAAAATAAAGAAAAAAATTGTCGCTTGATGAAAACATGGCAAACAGGCGTCTTGGTGACACCAAAAAAATAAAAAAAATGGCAAAAATAGTAAAAAGAAATAAATTCATCCACTAGTGAAAACCTGGCAAACAGGCGCTTTGGATAAGTACCATGGGGAAAACCTAACAAATAGGTGCCATGCATAGTCAATCATTGCTTCACCGTCTACTGTTACTGAAATCAACCTTTATCCACTCTCCATAATCACAAAGGCCTGACACATTCATGACACTCATCCTAACTCCTGTCTATTCCGGCCATGGTTAGCACTTGGTTGACATCATCCCTTGTATATCCTTGCCTTTTTCCTTTTATCTGCCTATCTCCATATCATTGGACTCGAGGAAAGACCTTTATCATGCAACCACAGTGGGTGTCACACATGATCCTGCATCCTTAAAAAGTCCTGAAAAATCCTAAAAATTTGAAAAAGTCCTAAACAATGGAAAATGTCCAGAGAAAATCCAAAAAATAGAGTCAAAGTTAGTGTCTGTCTAGTCAATTCAATCGGTCATGTCAATCAATCTTTTGTCCATGTCTGAACTACGTTGTCTCTTCAAATTTACTACATAGGCAAGATTCATCTTTGAATCCCTGAGACATTAGGTCCATCTTTCTAGGCTTGTCCAAATAAAATCATGATTCAAACTTTTGTCCTTTGGAAAAGATCATTGATCATGTCAAACTACAAGGTCTCTTAGTGTAGGAGGTAGCCAAGGCCATCAATCGATGAGCCCCCGAGGCTACACTAGGTCAGTCCATTACGGTTCATGGCACAATGTTTTTACACATGTCAAACTATCTCCAAATCAAGCAAATATTTTGTCAATATCAAACTATCAGTCTATCAACAATATGTTTCATCAGCACTTTCAGTCAATTCCACACGTCAGCAATGACATGTAATCAAATTCTATCAAGACAATTTACCATGGAAAATTTTTGGGTTCTTCTTCAGATGTGTCCTTCTGAAAAGCAACTTTGGTCATTTCTCTATGCTTTTGGATGTGTCCTTCCTAAGCATCGTCATCATCATCTGGCATTTTGATGGATTCTGATAACTCTGAGAATCAATATCCTTGATATCAACGTCATTCAAGATGTGTCCTTCCTAAATTTGATTCGTCTTGACATTTGGCAACACCTGATATTAAAAACACTTGGCAAACACTTCTCAAACTTTATCTGTCTTTTTGATGATTATCATGATATTAGTTCCTTATGTCTTAGGAACCATGACATAACATGATGTTTATCCTTTTCTTCTTGTAATCACTCTGCTATTAGTTTCTATAGGATATCCTGAGTTCAGGATTTAGAGAAGCAACGACATAGTACAATGATTTTCCTATTTGATTTTTACTATCATGTGTCTAGTTTCTCAAGGATGTCTTGTCATCAGGATTTAGAGAAGCAACGACATCTCATGATTGGTCTAGTTTTTCTGGTAGTTGGTCATGACAAAAGGACCAGGGGCAATTATGTTCCTCGTATGAGTT